>OX439345.1:27652391-27781557 GCA_949319445.1 Mythimna lalbum | reverse complement strand
AGCTTGCGGCCGGAGTGCTTGGCGAGGTAGAACTTGGTGAAGTGGTCCTGGTGCCTCGTGAGCTCGGCCGGCAGACGCACGTCGACGGGCGGGTAGGAGGGCCAGAAGCCCTGCGTCAGGATGTACACGCTCAGCTCCAGTCCACCGCCCTCCTGAGACGCCGCTAAGTGCTAAATACAAACATTTATTATGTCGGAAACACTACACGGTTATTGGAAAAAGTAAGGATGGACACCGCTGTGGTTTGTTCCGTAAAATCTTCAGCTCGTCTCCCCTCAATAAATCTCTGAAAACACTGCAGAAAAATTATTACAAACACTTTGATTATAGATTTACTCGATTTTCGCTGACATGTGTGACAATACAATATAATCTTCGTACAGAGTGAGAAGCTAGCCTGGTGAGAACAAAAGAAGCAGCCGCTAAGCAGCCGCTTGCTTCCAGAGTAGCGCACACTAGGAGCCGCTCAGAACGCCAGAGCGTGGTGACACAAAAGTAGCAACCGCTTGCGTCCAAAGTGACAAACAGAACTTACGAATCTAGTCAAGAAGCACGATAGAGATAGAATGTCGCAACCCAGCGCTGGGCACGCCACTATCGTGACGGTAAGACCTCTCTTCGAAGAGAAGCTGGAGGAGCGCTATGGCGAATGACCTTCATCATGTCGCAGGTTCTCGCCGTAAATGGCAATTCGGGAGGTTCCTGTTTCAAACCCAGAAGAAGAAACTTCCGGTTGTCATTATTGAGTGGACCGCCCAGAGAAAACTGTAGAGCATACGATGGTTTGCTCCGCTTGACGAGCACCACCGTGTCCTCAAGTATTGGTGGCGGTAATCTCTGTCGTTCCGTTTTGGTTCACGCCAGGGTCCAAAGCGGAGGGAATGGGAACAGGCCGCTTCCTTCTGGGAAGATGTAATGCTACCGAAGGAGATGCCCGCAAACGTGAGGGAACGACTGTCCTTCCGCCCAGCCGCCGCCACACGAGACACTCCGAGCGTCGGCACGGACAGGCTTGGCCCGACACCGAGGTGCGGCTTGCAGGAGCTAAGAGTAGCTCGACGCTATTCGGCCGTCTGGCAACGACCGCCCGAGTCGTCGCAAACAGTGTTCCATGTGCTCCTCAAAGAGATGTTAGCATGGGACCTAGCAGGGCTATATTAGGGCCACAGGAAATTCATATAAAATTGGTTTGTGGTTCATGGTGCAGCCAGGCTAGTTTCTTCTTTGTTAGAGCCTTATTAATTGTCAAAAAATCAGGATATCGAGCGATTAAATCGTGTAAATGTCGTATACTCTATTTAGGGAGCTGTGAGAGAAAAGGTAAACAAAACCATAACAAGGGCTGCTTAAAACATGAGTGAACCTGGACCAAGACTTGAAGCTGGCAAAACAACTAAAGCATTCACAGAAAAGGAAACTGTTATTAATTGTATTCACATAACACACATGTAACATGTCAAAGAAACTTGGCCGAAGGTATTTTGTTTTCTTTGTTTACATTTTGTCTCAAGCCCAGATGAATAGGGTATAAGCACCTTCCACCCAACTTACGTGAATACATACTTGTTTATACGTGATATTGATGTCCTTGGACAGCTCCATGTCCTTGAACATGCCTTCCAGCTTGCATGTGAAGCCTCCGCCACACTCCTGCTTCAGTTTGCTCAACATCGACTTCTCCGCGTCCACTGATGCCGACTTACCGACCAGCAGCCTCTTAGCAAGGTCCTAGAAACAAACATATTGTTAAAAATATTCAAGCAACAATTCATTTCCAAGTGAGAGTCAAACTCCGATCATCCCACCCAGTCATTGAGGTACGACATTCAGATAATCCAAATATGTCCTTGTTCCTTCTTTGCCTTGCGTTCCAAAGACCCTGGCGTTCTCCTATCGGAAGCAATTCCATGGCCCCAGTAGGCTTTGCCCTGCTAGGCCCTTACGGTCTCTAAAAGATGTTAGCAAAACCGTAAAAAAACCATCTCGGTCCAGACGGTTACAGGGACGATGGGAAGAACTGCTCCTCCTTGGCCTCGATGTTGCCACTTGTCTAATAAACATAAAGATCATCATACCTTCTTGTAGAACGCCTCGAACCGTCCTTGCCGTGTATAAACCGGAACAGCACCATGATCTTGTCCAGCAGACGTTCCAACTCCTCCTCTGTGGCTTCTTTGTTGCCCGCTCGCAGTTTCACGTCCACGAATTTGGCTGAGAAATAAATGTATAGCATCATCAGAGATGATATTGAGATATAATATTGTTGGTAAGAGAAAGCTTCCAGAGATATCTTATAAAACTTAAAACGGAACAAAAAGATATGGCAACAAAGATAAATATTACATGACATAATAATACCATAAAATTACTCATATGAAACTGTAACAATGCTATTAAATCACTTTCAAATGTTTTAATTTCTTGTAAGCACTGATAATAATATTGCATAATCTACACTTATGTTATAAAGAGGTAAAATTAAGATTAAATAAATAAATAAATAACAAAGAGGTAAAGTTTTTTTTCTCACCAATAAGTTCAGCGGGTTTGTTCTGCCTCTGGTTGATGAAGTACTCGAAAGCCTCGCGCATGGAGTAGAGGAACTTGTCGTTCCTCTGGAAGCAAGCGTTGACCACGTGGTCGAGCTGCTCCTTGAACTCCAGCAGTTCGCCCACCATCGTCTTGTCGCGCTCCGGCTCTATCACTATCGTGCGACCTTTTTTCTGTAACAATGTATCATTATGTGAGGTCTGTATTCTTGTATATGGGGTTCTTAAGCCAAGACTGACTAGGTTACTTCTAGGCGAACATGCCACATCGTAGATTGCGCTCAGAGCGGCAACATTGCATAATGCATGGATAGGTATCGTATCTTTTGGATGAATTTTAATTTCGCATTGAACATGAAATGGGAACTTAGCGTAACCGTGTAGGCGCGCGAATTTTAAAGTTATTTGTTGTGTTCTATGATTTAGATGTGTGGTGATTTATTTTCATATGAAAGCATTATATACTTGAATTGCTTGCACCTACCTGATATCAATTATGATATTTTTGTCATTGGTTTCTTTCGACCCCTTTGGTTATATTACTTGTGGTGGAGTCTGGATTACAGGCAATACTGACCTTAATATAAGCATTGAAGTGGTTGCAGAGCTCGCTGAGGCCGTCCTTGACGCGGCTGAAGAGCGCGTAGAGCGTGGTGAGGTCGGCCAGCCGCGGCCCGTCCATCAGCGCCTCCAGCCCCTTGCCCAGGATGCCCGTCAGGTGCTCGCTCAGCAGCTGCCGCTCTATCGTGTGGATCAACTGCCATCTGGTGGGACAAACAGTAAAGTTTACTGAGTAACCATCATGTAAGGCTGCGTTACCACTATGTCGTAACAGTTATTACGACTATCGTCTCTAGCTGTTCCCATTATAACAACTGTTTGTCGTGGCCACGATAGATAGTCGCAACAACGCCTTTGACTTGAGTGGAAACGCTGTTGAATGAATTTTGCTGGACACCTCGATCATGTAATACATCGATTCTATATTTAAATAGAGTGCTTTTTTGCATGGCTTACAGATTACTTATTTACAAGTACTTTTACAGTATTACAAAGAAAATCCAACGTATTGTAAAGAGGAAACTTATAAACAGATAATTCGCTTATCCCTATTAACAATGTCGGATGTGAAAATTGGCAATTTTACACGAGAGCGACTCAAAGTTTGACATACGTCATTGTTAAATGGCGAATGGGCCACATCTGACAATGTTAACGTGGCCCATTTTAAAAACTACACGTAATTTATTTTTTCTTTTTGCTGCTATTAAAAAAAGGGACTTTTTGAGAGTGATTCGTGAAATAAAAAGAAAATGGCAAAAAAACACATCCGACATTGTTAATAGGGACAAGCGAATTGTTCTGGATATGGGTGTCATGGGTCTATGAGTCTACATGTCAGTGAACGGAACCACAATACAGGAGTAATTTCTAGTGTAGGCACACTAGTAATTATTTAAACGTAAATTAGGAATAACTCCAATTAAAAATATACTGTGAGACAGCAGAGTAAAAAAAAGGTAAGATGATGCCACTTACTTAGTAGATGGGTCTAGATAATGAAGTAATCTCTCGTTCTCCTCCTTAAGCCTCTTCTCGACGTGCGCGAGGTACTGCGGCACGGCCAGCTCGCGCATCAGGCGCTGCCCCTCGGCCGCGTACAGGCGCTCCGTTGCCTGGAGGAACCTGTCGGTGAAATGAGTATAAATTATTTTTGTCTTCGCGTCATATCCAAGCATGTAGGTATATTTTTTTGCAGAAGATCTATCCTGTATTGTTTTTTTTTTTTATTCTAGTTTGTTGATCACGCATCGATATCTTGCGAATTATGATGTGGTCGCTTGAACTCATAAAAAGGGCGATCAGTCGGGCTGTTGCCTAATGGTGAGGCTACACAAATTAATTTTCGTGTGTGATTTGCATTTTGGTTTGACTATTTTGTATACGTTATAAAACGATTTAATTATGTTATTTTTGATATTAAGTGTTAAAATGTTGACTTTAAGATAGGCACAAAATTGTTTTTTTTTTGTTCTTTTTTTTTTCTACGCCTGCTGGTATGTAACATTGTTTACTACATAATATGTTTTTTTTCTCTGCAAGTGAATGTGAAATTCTTTTGAGAAATAAATATCTTTAACCGTAATTTTAAAAAAAGTATTAAAAATTAAAAAATAATTGAGAGAATTGGGAACCAAAAACTCAAATAAACAAGCAAAAACCGCACTCCATATGTTAAAACGATGACTAACTTGTGTTCAAAAGCGTCCTGGTAGATCTGCAGGTCGGAGAGCATCCGCAGCAGGGACTTGAGCAGCGAGATGTCGACGGAGTCGCCGCCGCGCTCGCGCTCGATCAGCGTCAGCAGCCCGTCCACCGTGCGGGTCTGCACCAGCGTGTTCATCGCTATGTGGTGCCGGAACAGGTCCAGGCCCATGTCCCTAAAATTATAATTAAAACCATATTATAAACTAGCTTTTGCCCGCGACTTCACCCGCATACATAAAATATAGCCTAAATCATATAAATAAAGCAGCTTTTTTCTTTACTTTTTCTACTGGTATAGTAAAGAATACAGCTGATTATTTAATTGAATATTATAGTCGATATCTTATTACCGTACTTTCCGCATACCTTACTCAATCTTAAAATCGACGAGGTTAATGGTGATTGAAAATAAGAATCAAAATTATAGTACTAAATAGGTCTACACAGGGCCCTCTTTATCAAAGCCCCGCGCTGGCGTAATTCGCCACTGACCCGCATGGAAAAGGCGCAACACTTAGTTGTCCCCCGCAGTTTGCCCGCGTCTTTAGTTCCTGCTTTGCTCCCGTGGGTCGTAGCGATATATTACATGACTTTATACTTAGTCTTCCTCAATAAATGGTCTATCCAACAATTCAAAGCAGTATTTTCTGAAATTAGAGCTTTCAAACTAACAAACGCTTCAGTTTTACAGTATAAAGTAGGTAAATATTGTAGAGGTGAATTTTTCAGTTTGTATGTAGGGGTTAATCTCTGGAACTACTGAACTGATTTTGAAAATTCTTTCACTAATTTATAGCTGCTTTATCCCTGACTCCTTAGGCTATAAATTATTTTCGTATCATGAATTTTGTGGGTGAGCTGTTAGCAGAAGCTATACAAGACACCAAATAAATGTGGAATAATACTTTATTCTTTATTGAGCTTTTCCTAATATCTCTGCATAGGTACCCTAAAAACCAACAAGTTTTTCATTACAAGAAAATGTAAAGCTTCAGTGCTTCACAATAGATATCGACTCAAGATAACTTTGTCTTTATTTCTGTTTTTGTAATTAAGAGTATCAACATATGTAGAAAGGTCAATGACCATTATTCTAAGTTTATCTTACTGAACACTGCCGCCCAAAACACTTTTAGCACATTACATTTACTTGTGTCTAATTAAAAGTCACCTTGTGAACTGTAACCTTGCGACAATAAAGATTATTATTATTACCTGGCACCTACCTTAGTGAGCCATAATTGATCTTTACCCATTTTATTTCAAAGTAAATAAACAAAACTATAAAACCAACCATATAGAGTGTATGCTAGGATTCTGGAGTACATATGTGCGGTCGAGATAGAGGAAGATGCTGCGGATCATGATCATCTGGCGGCAGTGCGCGCGCCAGCAGTCGTCCATGCGCTTGAGGAACACCTGCCGGTCCATGCTCTCGGACAGGAACTGCTCGATGTTGGCTTTTACGTGGGCTTCCACCAAGTTTGTGAGGTTTACGTACAGTTGGGACGCCATCTGAAAACATGATCCTTTTGAAGTATTTACCTTTTATTATTGCATACTAGTTTATATAATAAATATTCCACAACTATCACTCAACATCATCTAGTCCCAAGCTAAGCAGAGCTTGTGTTATGAGTACTAGACAACTGATAAACATACTTATATATTTATAAATACATATCGATAAATTACACCCAGACACAAAATAAATGGTTGTGCTCATTACACAAACATTTGTCCTTGGTGGGGATCGAACCCATAACCTCCAGCATAGCAGTCAAGGCCACTAACCACTAGACCAACAGGCTAGTCGAAGGAGTGTGCCTGTATTACAAGATGTATGAAGTAGTGGGTGACAATTCCTAGATTTTGTCTACTCTCATGGAAAAAGCTATGCATTTAAGCATTTTATCAGCATCAGTCTACTTTGTACCAAGAATTTTTCCAATTTTAATGGAGGTGCTTTCCAATACAACTGGATGAAACTGACTTCCAGTATTTTTTTTGGAGACTGAATATATCTGGATGTTAGATATATTCAGTCTCCAAAAAAAATACAATCTACCTCAACTAAATTGCTTTTCATGTCTGTGTAACCATTCAATTCTGTTGGAAATTATATCTGGAAGATTTTTTGTACTTTTATTGAATACCTAACATCTTAATGTCTAACTTAGATTTACTCTAGACACTGACATGCATGTAATTAACATAGTACTAACATATACCAATATAAACATAATCTGTAACTATTTATCCATTTAAAAGACTGTCCACAAAGTCTAAAGTTAGCCATACATGCTAGGGTATACCTGACAGCTTTGCCTGTACTGTTGAGTTTTACAGGTAAACCGGAGTGTTTTTTTTTTAATTTTTTTTTATTGTTGGTAGGTTTGCACTTGACCGCTATCTCACCTGATGGAAAGCAACGATGCGGTCGACGATGGAACGCGCTTACCTAGAAGAAACCTATTCACTCTCGACTTAAAGATTTCCAGGAAACACAGACTCCGGCAAGGAATTCCGCTCCTTAGCTGCATGCACAATGAATGTGTTTCCGAAACGTTTTGTGCGTGTAGGTGGGATGTGGAGTGTGTATGTTGCTCAACTGCAGATTTCCACACAAGCTTACCTGACTGATATAACAGTACAGGCAAACCTGTGAGGTATACTATACTCTAGTTTGTATGGCTACCTTTATGCACTTTCTCTATAGATATCTACACTTTGGTGTCTGTTTTTTTTTTTTAATTTCAAAATTGCCTATGAATTTGAGTTTGAATTTGATACATCTATTATGATTGCATGCATATAAAGCAGGGACACATTATGATATTTTAAAAAGACGATTAGTTCTGAAAACATGAATTGTTAGAACAATATTCTCTTAATAAAAACCATTAACCCTTCAGATACCGTCAATTAGAGACACAATAGTAAGACAATAGATGCGCGGCCACCGGTGGTCGCTTGGGGATTCATGAATTAATCAGTGTTTCAAGAGTCAATAAAAACTGTTGTGCCAATATCCATATCTTCACAATTTGGAGAAAACCCTGTTTATACTGATGTTCCAACTAACAGGCTTTATGAAATAATAGCCATTATTAAACTAGTTAAAGAGATATAACAATTCACAATGGACTCTCTGATTCACAAAAAGATGTGAGAAATTCTCAATCTTTTTAACCAAACAATCTAATTAATGACATGCATTGAATTGAATTGACATGCAACTAATTCAACATGTGATCAAGAAAGTAAATATAAATTGAATTAAAGAAAAAACTACACTAATATTATAAAGAGGCAAAGTTTGTTTTTTTGTTTGTAGGAATCTCTGTAAAGGTAATCAAATCTTTTTAAAATAGAATGCTGTTTTATTTCTGAGTGACATAGGCTATATTTTATGTATGTGAGGTGAAGCTGTGGGCCATTGACTCAGAGTAAACATCAAATACTCAACCAGAGTTTGTCAAAGTACCACATAAAGAAAAGATATTTTATTTAGTACTGCTATAAGTATTGCCATAATTACTAGGCAAAGTCAATTGGCTGCATGCCTGTTCTGACATAATTGATAGGTACTTTGGATGTTATACGCTGACAGGGGTATGCCACAGCAGACCTGCATTGGTTGCTCAGGTTGGCTGACATCTGTTGCAGAGTAACTAAGTTCCATTTTTATGCCTTATTTGGGTAAATTCTGCTGGTAAGCCTGGTAAACTTCTCTAAATAGTATAAAGCAGTATACTAGCCATACATGCCCCAGTCAGTAACATGCCTCACTTGCCATGCCATAAAAGTGGGGCACATTACCAAGTGGGGCAAGTATGTCTGGTTTACCATAATCTGTTTATTTTTTTTAAACTGCATAATGGATTTTGTTGCAGTTTCAGTAGCAATGAACGAGGAAGGTACAAACCTCCCTCGTTGCTTCCACAAGCACTTACTTGCACTGTACGTAGCAGACTATGTCACAAGTATATTATTAAGGGATAAAACTGTTTGACAATAACTTCTTTGACTAATACATTGCTACACTAGCCATGCGTGATTTTTATGGGAGAGCCATGCAAGTGAAGACACAGGAAAACTATGTATGTAACTTGCACTTGCCCAGGAGACTAGTAATGTACTTGCACTATATCTATCTATCACTTGCACTATATCTATAGTGCAAGTACATTATATACTATGCTCCCTACCCATGTACTAGGAGTTACAGACAGCCCACTCTGCAGAGCCTACATGGAGGATGAAACAGAAGCTCATCTGCTTCTAGGCTGCCCTGTAGATGCTGGATAACATACAGGGCAAACTACTTCAGAAACCCAGATACCTTCCATGAAATGGTCAGTAATATCAAGGCACTGCTGGCCTTCCTTGAGGAGCTGAGGTCGATCAAATGACACATTTGTCCCACCCGTACGCAAAATATGGGCTTTAGTCGTGAAGTTGCAGAGAACAGCCTGTTATACTATACTATGCTCCAATTTTTCTGGCAGCTTTAGAATGTGTAAGAAATTGCTTGTTATAGCATAAATGTCATGTAGGACCTGGGCATCATTATGCTGAGAAATTAGACGGTCAATATTCTATAGGCACAAATCTTCTTAGAAATATATCTTGTATCAGCTAATGTTACAGCATTGCAGTATTCACCAAGAACATTACTTGCTTGCGTGTGCATTGCCAAGTATGCACTAATGAACATTTTATAGAGGCATCATTGATTTATTGATTTTGTGGCTAGTGCAAAGTTACACCCAAGGACTATAATTTACCCTTCCCCAACCCGTTGTTGTGGTTGGGGGAGGCCTATGTTCAACAGTGGACGTTTTTCGGCTGATATGATGATGATGATGAACTATAATCTAAGGATCGTGAGTGCAATATTTGTTGTTTGTTGCTTGTCAAGCAGATGTGGTAATGTTTTGATTATATTGCAACAATGTTGACATTGAATAATACAACAAAAATTGTGTCTATTTTCTAATCTATGGTGCTGTCCATCTAGCATGCAGACACAGTCTGATGGTATGAATCGTCTCACTAGTTCGGCTTCCATCACGTTTGCGAACTTCACCTTGTGACTACACATGTTCTCCACGGCCTGGTACAGCTCCTCCAGCGAGTACGCGATCGCCTTTGACGTTTGGATGGCGATCACCGCCTCGCGCAACTTGCTCCATGTTGTCTCCTGATAATTTTCTGGAAGGTTCGGCTTACCTAAAAACAATACCCAGCCATTACCACTGCAGATGTCAAATAGGTTATAATCGTGACTATGATAATAGCGTAAACACACTTTTAAAATTCTTTATAACCAATTTCTTCGTCGCAGCACCAGGCTTGTTCATTGATGACGACGTCAACTTAACCGTCCCATTGGAGTTGGGGGTCAGCATAGAAAAGTTTGATTTCTTCTCATTGGCACTCATTTCGTCGGATTTTGTTCTTTTATTATTGCACTGTTCGCTGCTGGTGTGAAGAGATCGTTTTCTATTCTGATTGTTTCCACCCTCCTCGGCCAAAACTGGCGTTTTAGCTATGCCCGACATAAGAAAGCATCCTATGGCCGCAGCCACAACACTAAATATTACGAGTAATGCTAATTAATTAGAAAATACGAATAAAAATAGAAGCAATCAGTCGGTAGTTTACTAGAATCACCACCATTAAGATAAGTTTTACAATTTTATTGATAGGGGGCGCACGTGTGTACACAAATGTCAAATGCAACAAAGTCAAAAAAATAAAAGTTGCGTTCTTGTGTAATTATTATTGAGAGCATTTTGTTATTTATTTCTCCACCTATGCATCCAGGGTCTATTCACATTATGGCGTTATTGTTTAATTTCAGTGATGCGGATAATGTTTTTATGAAGTATCATAAAAACATTATTAATTAAAATGAGAATTCTTCAATGCTGCATTGGGTGAGCATTTTTTTTTGCCAATGAAATATCTGTTTTGTAAACTAGCAACACTTGCCGAAAAATATAAATAATGCGACATCTAGCGTAGATTACAAAAGGTTTCATAAATAACAGTTCGTAAGTTTTAGCAATAGATGGCGCTCAAACTGCAAAAGTTGGCTGGCAATATACTCAACCTAAGCTTACTGCCATTTCAGATTGGTGATTCTTCGGCCGTCTAAAAAATATGATTAGCTGACTCATGACGTGGAAGAACTAGGCACGATTTGTCGTTCTTTTCCTGTCTGTTCTACTCAAGTCCGCATTCATTTATGAGTTCTTACATCTTGGATAATACTGGTTCTGAAGATAATGGTTTCTTCAATCTAGCCTAGGCAAGTTCAGCGAAGTACAATTTGCCTGCTGCGGTCTTCCTATCCATTTATAATTTAGGTGCCGTGTCTCAAGGCGAGTAGAGTGAGTAGGCTCTAAATAAACTAGAGCAATAATTATCAACGATTGTATCACTGCCTACCATCAGGTGGGATGGCCGTCAAACACAAGTTTATTGAAAAAAAAAAGTGGAATTTATGAACACAGAAATAGAATTTATCCAGATTTTAGCCTGAACTAAGATCCCGGTAAGGTTACCCCAACACACGCCACGACACTTATCTGCAGCAATCTCTCGCGTTGGGCCTTGGTACTGGTCATGGTCTGGAGCGAGGAGGAATGGTAGGGGGTCGCCTCCTTCTGCGAAGCAGTAATGCTAGCCAAGAAGAAGGCCGCCGCACGCGTGAGGCAACAGCGTTCACGCCACTGTTCCCGCGCGCCTCAAGTAGTTGTCAGCAACAGCATGGGCCCAGCTGGGTCAAAGTCTTCTGGGGCCACGGTTAGCTCCGAAAGGTAGGTCAGCCCCGGTATGAAAGGCAAGAAGGAAAGGAGTGGGTTTTTTAGTCAGTAAGAGTCTGACACTATCTCCCGCTCCGCCCAAGGGCGGGGGATGTCATTTGAATGAATTTTTACCCAACAAAAAAAACAAAAACTATACTCTCCCATTTTCAAAACTCTTTCACCAGTAGAAAGCTACTTTATCACTGAGTTACATCCTTACTAATATTATAAAAGCGAAAGTGAGTTTGTTTATTACGTCTTTACGCCTAAATGGCAAAACTGATTTTGATGAATTTTGGTACAGAGACAGATGAGACCATGGAGACGGACATAAGCTAATTTTTTTTTTGAAAAAAAGTGAGAAAAGGGGGAGAAAGAGTAAAGTATATTAATAAACGCGGGTAAAGCCGCGGGTAAAAGCTAGTAGGCTTATACATCTGTTAGCCGCTGGAAAAAGCTAGTACCTAAATAAAACATACAGACTCAGACCAGAAACATTTGTTTGGTCTAGGCGGGATTCGTAGACCACATATTGCCAATGTTTTTTTACATTTTGGCTCGTGTCCAAAAGTAGCAAAACCGAAACGATTGTTACAAAAGCGGCAAGTTCCCAACAGCCTACCTGTGGAGTTTTAAACTCTACGAAGTAGGGATAACACTAATTGAGCTATGTATTAAAACTTTCGTTGCTTAATGGAAGGTTAGGGTAAGCCGAAGGTGCGGGAACTGACGGAACTCGTGTGGCTTTTAGTCAGTTTCAGATTGAAATCTTCAAGTTGTGTTGTTGTCATCCTTACTTTTTAAGGCTATAAATATAAAAAAGAAGAAATTGACTGATATATCAACGCACAGCCGAAACTAGCAGGGCCTAGACCATGAAATTTTGCACAAAGTTTGCTTTTATGATATAGGTGAGTACTAGAGCGTTTTACAAAATTCATCCTCTGAGGGGATGAAACGGGGGTCCAAAGTTTGTATGGCGAAATCTACTTTCATACGGGCGAAGCCGCTGGCAGAAGCTATTACAATTACAAAGGTGTAGTTAGTGGGCACGCTTTGTACGAAATGTAGAACATTAGACTGACGCACACCTGAATTACGCGTACCTTTTTTTTTGTTTTCGAGGGGAAACCTACTAAAGGCGCCCGGACTTCGGGGATAAGTCCGGGGAGTGTGGGATTTTTACCTCACTAAAACCACCCCGGTGATCACTATCAGCACGTAGAAGGTGTTCCGTTACCTCTCAAAAGACCAAATGGTCCGGAATGTTCCGGTACCCCCTCAGTGCAACGCCTGTTACGACACATCCCTGAAAAGACTGTATTACGGTCTCCTCTGAGCCTCTTTGTGCACGGCAGCACGTGACCACTGTGCTACCGTCTTCCCTGGAATCCCTTGATGAGCGAACAGAGTCCCCACTCTGAGCGCCCTTGGTTCCAAAGTCCCACTTGCAATGATAAGCGGGGTTTCGGCGTGAATTATGCGTATCTACGCGTAGAACGACGTTGCATGGCGTGGATCTAGTGTAGTTCTACCAGTCTAGATTACATAAAATGTGGAGATCGACGCGCCCAGATGTGGTACTCGTGTGAACAGTGTAGTTCTACCTATCAGCAGCAACACGCACGCCAGTAAGATACTGAGAATCGTTTATGCTCAAGTTGCACCTGACATACGACCGTCTACACTTCCAGTTAACCAGGGCAATCATGTCTGTTATTGCTATGAGAGCCTGTCTTATTTATCCCATAAAAATAAGACAGGCTCTCATAAGTTTTGAGAAATACTGAATTGACATCTGATAATAATGATATCCCTATTTCCCTTGGTTATGTTATGTAATAACTTGAGAACGACAATACCGATTTTATTCATATTTATAAAAAAAAAATTGTGTCAATAATACTTTGTAGAAAATTTGGAAAATTTCAGAAAACTACGACCATTCAACTTTTGCACCTTTGACAGATTTTTTTTTAATTTTTATAAATTGGTGCTTGACTGCGATCCCACCTGATGGCAAGCAGTGATGCAATCTTTGATGGTAAAGCGCACTATAGTCTGTTCAAAATTACATTAGAAATTTATCAAAACCTATCATTACTGTCCGTTCAACCGATTTTGATTTTGACTTTTATTACGTTAGTAGTATGACAAATGGCGGTTGCAGTCAATAGTTGGTATTGTAACCACTTTTTGCTCATGCCATCCTTATGCCTACGAAATAGAAGGTAAAATTGGTTGAACAGATAGTAAAAAAGTTTTCTTAAAATTTTATAATCTTTACGCGAACAGGGTACAGTTTATTGAGAGTCTCTTTACTCTAACCATTCTATTTAAGAAAGGACAGCGTCTGTCGGGTCAGTACCCCTAGCCAAGTTGTTAATCTGCAATAGTTAACGCTAGTAGAAAGCTCCAAATGTATGGGAATGACGTTATCTCAACGCTCTGTCATGTGATCAGAACAAAAGAATTGGCGGTAAGGTCAACTCGAAGCGTTCGACGCAAGCGAAACGGTTGTAACTTGGCTATGGGGGCAGTTAACCTACACATAAAGTAGGTAAATCTTGTATTTCAGCGTAAGACATGCCGTACGTAATAACTTTACTAGTCCGTACTTCGGGAGTGGGAAAGATATTTCGGAGGTACTGTAGGTACCTGTAGGTACATGGTGGGTTGCAGAGTAGGTTAATACTGTGAGTCTGAGACAAACAAAAGACCTATGAGTCAGTTCAAACCTTCAGTAAGATTTAGTACCTAAAAGTTAAATGATTAATGGATTTACGAGCGTCTCTGGCCGGTGCGGTGGACGGACTAATCAAATTGTGATGCGAGGACTTGTGCGTGGCGCGTCTGATTGGGCACTGACCTCATTTGTGTCAAGGATCTGACCATCTTGTGAGTTAGACAATGACACAACATATCACCATGCCGGTAGGTCCACGGGCAATGTGAAAGTAAAACCCGGGAGCTTCTTCATCATCATCAGCCTTTTTTTTAATGTGCCCACTGCTGGGGCTCAGGCCTCCTCTCTAGAAGAGAGAATGGGCCGTAATCCACCATGCGGGCCAGTGCGGGTGAGCTTCAGAATAAAATAGAATAGACCGGGGGGTCTATCCCCCCCTTCTTACCTAAAGAGATGTCAGCAACCCGTTGGGGCCAGCAGAGCCGATGCCCACTAGCTAGGACCGCAGTGGAATTTTTGAAAAGGAAACCTGTAGTCCTAGAACGCAAAGGGTTGGCTAACGCCTAAGGCATTAAGTCCGCCTATGTACTTTGTGTTGCATGAAGATTAAATAAATAAATAAAAATAAATAAAGGGTACTGAATGACACATAATATGAGGTTTTAGTCAGTAAACCCAGAGCAGGAGAAGTCATTTGACGAGTTTCACCTATAAAAAAACGTGGCTAATCCAGTACCGCATATAATCTTGTTTCCGGCCTTATTCGAATCTTGCAGCTTTAAGGATTGAACAAAGACGCGGATTAGGATCTGCGCGGATTACATCATTCACGTCCCTTGGAGTTGGGTGTTGTGGAGTAGATATTTATGGCGCTCGTCTTCAGCGTTAACTGGGGGAGTCACTGTAGTGTGGTGCAGTGGCGTAGGTAGGCGTGGGCGAAGTGAGCCCTCGCTTGTGCGAGGCCTTCGCTCTTTGAGAATGAATTTCTTTTTAGGGTTTCGTACTCAAATTGTTTAAAGGGACTATTACTAAGACTTCGCGGTCTGTCAGTCTGTTTGTCACCAGGCTGTATCTCAAGAACCGCGATAGCTAGACAGTTTCACAGACAGACAATTTTCACTAGTTATATATTTCTGTTGCCGCTATAACAACAAATACTAATAACAAAATAAAATAAATATTTTAGAGTGACTCCCATACAACAAACGCGTTTTTTTTTGCCAAATTTTCCCAAGGACGGTACGGAACCCTTCTTGCGCGAGTCCAACTTGCATTTGACCAATTGTTTTATAATTATTGATAGGCTCGTTTGACCACTATTTTACATGATGGTAAGCGACGATTTTTTCGAACATTTAGTTGCGACAGTCACACACCTCTTTTTCGAATTTATGAAAGAAAAGGGCTCGCTCATCCGCTTTCGCCTACGTCTAAATAATTCCACCCTACGCCCCTGGTATAGTGTAAGCACTTGTCTGAAGAACCCATTATCTTGTCACACGCTTTTATTTCGAGATAACAGATGAGTTCTTAGAGTATAATGGTAGGTATAGCAGCCCTACTTAAAGTTTTAGAATATCTTAAGTAGATATTCTTACGTAGTTTATGTTAGTGAAATTGCTTTTTTTAGGTGGTAAAATTATTCAATGATATCCCCCGCTCTTGGGCGGAGCGGGAGATAGTGTCAGACTTTTACTGAATAAAAACCCACTCCTGTTCCTTCTTTGTCATTGTTCCAGGACCTCTTTCGCATCACCCATGGCTTCATTAGGCTTCGACCCTGCTGGGCCTCTACGGTTGCTGACAACTCCTTGAGGCGCGCGTGGAACACTGCGCGCTGTCGATGACTTGGGTTCGGTCTGGACCAGAGATATCCGGTCTGGACGGTTACCGGACCGTCGCAAGCCCGCGCCTGCGAGTGAAAGTGCTGAAAGTTGAGGTAATAAGTCTTTACTTATTAAATTGCCGTTTTTTAAAAACGGGTTGCTTTGAAGTATTGTATCTTTGGATTGTCTTGGAATTATAAGTTCAAATATATTGAAGGTACGTTATTCTTTGTTCGAAATTATCTGTTGATTGGTTTCTTTTTATAATACCTAATAATTAATACATACCTAGAATTTCAAAAATAGAATAAGTTACTTTAATAAGTACTAGCTTCTGCCAGCGACTTCGTACGCGGATCCTGTTGCTTATTCCGTCGAGTAATTTCTCCCGTTTCCCCAACATATCCCTTCACTGCTCTGCTCCTATTGATCGTAGCGTGATGAAACGTATACTACAACCTGCCCAGGAGTATGAAGAATGATTGTGCCAAGTTTCGTTAAAATCCATCGAGTAGTTTTTGTTTCTATAAAGAACATACAGACAGACAGACAGACAGACAGACAGACAGACAGACAGACAGACAGACAGACAGACAAAAATGTTACTGTTTGCATTTTTAGCATCAGTATCGATCACTAATCACCCCCTGATAGTTATTTTGGAAATATATTTCATGTACAGAATTGACCTCTCTACAGATTTATTATAAGTAATAGAAGATAAAGTTTATTTGGATTTATAATTTCAAGTTAATCCAAAGATATAATACTTCAAAGCAACCCGTTTAAAAAAACGGCAATTTCTTAGGTAAAGGTCTATTATTAGTGTGGTCTTGAGCTGCTTACAGCCTAATTACCTTCGTTTTTCTTAGATTGTGTAGGTGTATAACCAAGAATTTGCTCTCATTATTCTAAGGGCGATTTTTAGGGTTGCGTACCTACCTCAAACGGGAAAAAACGGAATTCATACCTATAGGATCACTTTTCTGTCTGTCCGTCCGTCTGGCCGTTTGTGTCGTAAAAAAAACGTAAATTTTGATACTCTCAAAGATCGAACTTCCCGTTGACCCAGAATCCAAAAATTTGGCACAAAGCAAGGTCTTATAGCACAGGTATAGGAATAAATCTGAAAACAATTTGTTGTTACCTACGTCACAAAAAAAAAAAATGTAATTCGGAAAAATCTTCCATGGGAACTACATTCGGCAATTGTAGTTTGCACAGTACCCTCAGTGCGCGAGTCCGGCTCGCACTTGCCCAGTTTTTTTAAATAAATTAGATATTGTTTTTCGGCTATATGCGTTGTTCAATAAATTGTTAGTAAGATCAATGATCAATAAATATAGATATTGGTACAAGTTACTAATTTGAACTATTGGTTGAAATGTGTAAGTACGAATAAAAAACTGAACCAACCAAACTTCAAACATTGAGCTTTTTGTCAAAAAAATGTGTATTTTTGTAAAATGTGTATTATGACCACTTTAAAAAAAGGAAATTAAAAGAGCAGATTTCAGGGGTTAAAAAAGAGGTACAAATTCTTTTATATAATTATGAGCTATTGTGATAGTGCGGTGCCAAGTTAGCGATTTGATTACACCCTCGTTGAAAGTGCAGGTCTCGGGGGCGGGGTGTAACAAGTGTTGGCGCCCGGGACATGTGCGGCGCCCCCGCAGCCCGCCGCCTCCATTCACTCGCTGTTCATTCACTGACTGCCGGCATTGCGAGACCGTCGGCCGGACCGTTCACGTCGCGTCGACTCTCTAAACGGCCTTATACCGAACGCGTCCGTAAGTAAATCGCGCGCGAATTCAAAAATAAAAAAAAAATGTTTAGAGCATAAAGTGTTAATTTTTTTTCTACGTTTTTTTTAAAATGGGGGAACAGGCTTTTAATATTTCGGACGAGAACTTGGAACAGCATATTATTACTTTGTTTGAAAAATTGGAGTGTTTACGGAAGGATGCGAACTCAGGTGATGGGGGTTTGTCAGGAAGGGTTCCTGCGCGGGTGGAAGTGCGGACTCTGTCGTTGTGGAAGGCCGTGGTGGCGGAGTGCGCGGCCTCGTTTCTGTATGTGTTCATCGTGTGCGGAGCGGCGGGTGGCGCGGGCGTGGGCGCCTCCGCCTCAGCTGTGCTGCTGGCCACCGCGCTCGCCTCCGGCTGTGCCATCGCCACACTGACGCTGTGCTTTGCTAATATATCTGGTAAGATACAGTTTCCGTGAAAGATCCTATATATTCCTCAATCCAGGTTCCTGTTTCTCTGAACTTTACCAACCTCTGTAAACTTTAACAAACTAGTTCGAGACTGTAAGAATTTTGTATGTTATTCTGGTAAAAAGCCAACATTTAAAGTTCCCCTAATTAAAACAAATGAAGCTTTTATGCATACTGCTTACTTTGTGCTTCACCACGCCTGCCTTTGTTGTAGTCAGGATTAATAGAAAAAGCTTTCTCTTGTTCTTTCTTTTCGAACTTATAATACCAGGTAAAACTGTTCACACAAAGATCCTCTGCCAAAGAACCCTTGTCTTGTACAAGAGTTTTGTTCAAGAGTTACTTCTAGGCAAGCGTGCTCCATCGCCGACCACAACATCCCTTATCAGTGAGACAGTGGTCCATTATAAAAAAAAGAAAGAATAAAATGCTGATAAGACACGATTTCTCGAAAAACGTGAAACAAGATGATTCAAAGTAAATAATCAGATTTCACATGAACAAAGTTCAATTAGCAATTTGTAAAACAGCACTAGTTATTCCATTTTCAAATCGCTAACGATGCGGCTATAAAACTTGTAGAGTGACACTCAGATTCTTGATAGCAAAACCGCTCTATGCCGCGAATAAAATAGTACAGGTAGGTAGTAAAAAATAGCACTAAAGTTAAAAAAAAAAAAAAAACTAATTGAAAGGCAACCAATACTGTGAGAACTTGAAATTACTGGTTATGAGGAATGTGAAACCGTAATTGGCAAGAAAATAAAAAAGTTAAACACCCACGTCCACGTGGGGTGTGTAACAATGTTATTTCAACTTATAATGTCCGATGTAACAGCGTCGAGTAAGGTCCGGTCTCCGGACAGGGTTGTCCTTCATTTGCATTTTTATATCTTTTTGGTTGCTGTATGCCCGAGCGAATGAAACCCAGTCTGTTTGTCTTTGGTCTTAAAATAACATAGTGAATATCTGAATGTTGTTGTTACATTTACAGTTGGAATGTATTGGAAGCTATATCTTTCAACTACCATGTTAATTTTGTTGGGCACGCCACGATTATGGCGGTAAGTCCCCTCTTTGAGGCGTGGCTGGAAAGACCTCACGGCGTCCTTACCTTCCGCATGACGCAGGTCCTCACCGGACATGGCAAGTTCGGGAGGTTCCTGCATTGGATTCAAGCGGAAGAGACGCCCGGGTGTCGCCACTGTGCGCAACGCCCGGAGGACACGGTGGAGCACACCGTCGAGGTGTGCCCTGCCCGGGCGGAGCATCGCCGTGCCCTCGTGGGGGCGATCGGCGGCGGAGACCTCTCGCGCCGGGCCCTGGTCGAGGCCATGGTCCGGAGCGCGGAGGAATGGCAGGCGGTCGCCTCCCTCTGCGAAGCAGTAATGCTTGCAAAGGAGGAGGCCGACCGCATCAGGCAACGGTGCCCTCGCCGCCGTCGCCGGGATTCCGATCCCGATTTCCGGCCACCGTAGACGCGGGCTCGCGGACGTCGAGCCATGGGTAGCTCGCTGTCCGATCGTCCGGTAATGGACCGAGTCCAAGACGTCGACGGCGCGCACTGTTCCCGCGCGCCTCAAGGAGTTGTCAGCAGCAGGAGGGGCCCAGCTGGGTCGAACCCTACTGGGGACAGGGTTGTCCGAAAGGGAGCTCGTGCCCCGGTATGAAGGCTAGAAGGAACGGCGCGGGGTTTTTAGTCAGTAAGAGTCTGACACTGTCTCCCGCTCCACCCAAGAGCGGGTTTCGTCAAAGATGATTTTCCCAGTCGACAAAAAAAATAAAATGTAAATTTTGCTATTTGTAATGTAACTTGGGTCTACCAAGTTGGTCATTATATGGAGCCCTCTCCACGCGAGTTTAACTCGTATTTGTGCGGTTTTATTTTGTGAATGTGATTTTACGTTGAACCCAGGTTTCGCAACGGTAACATCGAGGTAAAAACTCCTTTGTTGATTTCGCTGCAGATGGTGCTTTTGCGACATCTATCATCCTTTATTTGCTAAATTATTTCACCTACGAAACATATTTTTATTAGGATGAGGATGTGCTACAGCACACATTATTTAGGCGGGTCTTGGCCACAAAATATTTCGGTTGCTAAGCCTGGATTTAGTATTGATATATTCTTGTATAAATCTTTTTCGTACATTCAATATGATCGTGTAACGGCGGCGGGTGTGTTTTCTTTTACGATTCATTTTGTGGGTGAATTTGGAATATGGCGTATAAAACGGAAAGGC
The DNA here is from genome assembly GCA_949319445.1 of Mythimna lalbum. Classification (NCBI taxonomy): domain Eukaryota; kingdom Metazoa; phylum Arthropoda; class Insecta; order Lepidoptera; family Noctuidae; genus Mythimna; species Mythimna lalbum. The sequence continues at coordinate 27,760,949 of OX439345.1, read as the reverse complement.
TTTCTTAGTAGATAGCGTATACTTTATATTTCACACCAATCCTTCGTAACGCAACTTTTTTTAGTATCGGTTTGTCGGTATAATATAATCATATAATATATTCCACAACTATCACACAACGTCGTCTAGTCCCACGCTAAGCAGAGCTTGTGTTATGGGTACTAAACATACTTATATATTTCTAAATATATACATATTATAGATAAATTACACCCAGACACAGAACAAATGATTATGCTTATCACACAAACATTTATGCTGGGTGGGAATCGAACCCACGACCTCCGGCAAAGCAATCAGGGCCACTAGACCAACAGGCCAATCATATATGTAGGTATGTTTTATGATTTTGTAGTACGAAGTTGAGGTCAAAAATACCCCTGTTATGTAGAGGCTCCAATTAACCCTGCACCGTTTTGTAATTTATACTCGTTTGATAGCGCGTCGTCCCTCGCATGAGTTACCGACCCGCGGCCGCCGCGTGCAGATGTTCACAATTATCTGCTTTTTTTTTTAAAAGGATCGGCGGCTGCGACGCGAAAGTCTTGGGTTTTTTACTGGTCAAGTAGGTTCTTAACTTTATTTTTGTTTCTTTTTTGAGAAATATTTTGCCGTATCTATGGTTTTTAGAAGTGAACTTCTATTTTTATTCACAATTAAAGTTGATAGTTTATGACTAATTATATCCGTACAGGTGTTAAAAAAGAGTTATTTCAAATAATTTTCGATACTTACTATCATAAAAACTTCTAAACGAAGAACAAACAAATAATGAGTAAAATTATCTATTTATTTATTTATTTAATTTAAATAGAACGGCCAAAGCCAATTACACTATTTAAACACACATAGAACATACAAAAGACAAAACAACAAAATAAATAATAAATATAAAACAATAATAGAACATTAAAATTAACCAGACAAGTTACATGTCGCGCAGGACTTTAGGTGGCTTTAGGTGTATCTATGGATAGTTGGATACTCAACTCTGACGTCACTTCCCATAAAACTACCCGACACGACAACACGTCAGGCGGGATTATTATAACCAACACGTGCACCCTTCACCCTTTGTCCCCTCGATAAACTTTATAATGGCGATCACATGACAACAATGACATTTTAAATTATATCATAATAACAATAACCCGGAGAAAGCTCTCTCGTTCACAATCAGGCGCCGATTCTTGTGTCCTGAATGTTCCGTGGTGAATTTTTAGAATACACCCCCAACCGCGATCGCCCTAATTTTCACTAATGGCTGGACAAGTGGACAGCCCTGCTTCGAACGCGGACTAGCAAAATAGAGCTTTAAATGATGCATAAATTATAATGGGATTTAGAATCCATACGAATATTATAAATGGGAAAGTGTGTGTCTGTTTGTCCGTCTTTCAGGTTAAAACGGAGCGACGAATTGACATGATTTTTTAAGTGGAGATAGTTGCAGGGATTTTTTTTTTCTGTCGACGGGGAAAATCATCATTGACGAAACCCGCTCTTGGGTGGAGCGGGAGACAGTGTCAGAGTCTTACTGACTAAAAACCCCGCGCCGTTCCTTCTAGCCTTATTACTATATATATACCGGGGCTCTAAGGGATGGAGAGTGACATAGGCTACTTTGTCTCTTGCTGACCCCCACTTCCCTAAAGTGGGGGAATTTAAAGCGAGCGAAGCCGCGGGCAAAAGCTAGTCATCTATACGAACGCTTTCAACGAATGAATATGAGCACTATTGTCAAGGCTCCTTTTCAAGTTCTTACTACTTTGGTATTTCTTGTTTTATACGATGTCTTTTTATTTCTTCTCGATGCTGTATTCATTTATCAATGCGTACTCAGGAAGTAGACTGCAAGACGTTGTATTGTCAACGAAGCTTCCTTTAAAACTTGTCTGAAGTTTTTAAAGAACGATAAATAAATTCGCTTTTATTGCGATGTTGTACGACGAGAGAAGCTGTATTTTAAATCTGATTTTTGTGAGAAATGACCTGGTAGGTATCTTGAGTCTCGAGGGAGAACGTCATAAAAGTTCTTTGTCAAAGATATTGTGTCTGGGAACTTGAATGTAAGAAGTGGTAGCGTTAAGCCATGTACGCACGTACTGTGCAAATTTGTTGCGTTACATGATACGTAACAAGTTCGCACGTGTGTACTACTAACGAACTTCGAACACTCTGTTCGTGTAACAAAGCGGCGATCTTAATAGTATGTTCTGTGTAAAGGTGTTCTTCATGAATCAATGCGAACACCAAAAAACTTGCTGCTACTTCACAATCGACCACTTTCAACGACCTCACCATGGCTATTAAGAGAGCTCACGACTGTTGTGCGTGAACTCGATTCGAACTATGTTCGCGTTCGTAAATCAGATGTGCAGGATTTGTGTTAGTGTTCGCTATGTTCGTGTTCGTACGTGCGTACCTACCTACAGTAACTTTTACAAAACATCAGAAGTAACAAACGACACCTTTGTTCTTTTGTAGGTCGTATCACGCTGGAGGCTTGTGTAAATAGCTAGTAATATTGTGTGGCTCACTGAGAGGTAGGCAACACAATCTGAATAATCGATAGGCAGTAGTTCGACTTTGCAGCCGATATATCTGCGTCGCGTCGCATCGCTCAATCCACCTGTTCCATTTTGTTTTTTTGTGCGTTTCTCTCACCGTTTATAGGTAGGTGCGTGCCAACACACGCCGCTTTGTGAATGTCACGTCGATATGTTTGCTTAACGTGCAAATTGATTCTGAATATTGATTAGCTTGGAACCAGTACGATGGTACCCAAAGATAAAACAATAACGTTCCGGCCTACGCATTGTTTGTTTGAAATTCGTATTGACACATCACGTACTACCTACGGCACTATGGTAACGTTATGATATCGCATTTCTCTGCAATACCCCGGGGTGCTACACCTCAGGGCTATCTGTATCTTGGCTATTATATTACCCAGAACGCAGGTAAACATCCGGTCTGCCATTATAGCTTTACTACTATGGTGATTTCTCCCGACTGGGGACCACGAATATTCGGCGCGAATACTAAGGTGACATGATTTTATCTCGACGCAGAATTTGTTATTCTGAACGTACGCTTTCGAGATAAGTCAGATTTTATGAAAACAGTATTATAATCATGTTGGAGGGAATAATCGTAAAGTACTTAGTCAACCTCGTAACACGTAACAGCTGGTCTTCGGGACCGGAATTAATTACGGACGCTGACTCGGATTGCATTGTAGATATGCAATAATAAGTTTTATTGCTGTAAAGATATGGTGCATTTTGTATTAAAAGCTCTTAAATGGCCCACAGCTTTTTATTTAAATGAAGAACAAAGGTCACAGTTTACTTTGAACATCGAATCACGTTGGTTTCAGTTTTGTCTATGGTACCTAACCTACAGATAAAAAAAATGAGGTTAAAAGGCGTGGGAGTCATAGAGCAGGAATAGAGCCCGGGCACGTGGCAGTTTTTTTCCGATGGTAAATTCATAACCAATTCTGCTTGTTAATAAATATCCAGAGTCCATATCGTCATATTGGTAACTTGCTGGTCGGGTATAGTAATATGTAAAATATAAAAAAAGGCTATAACAATAGGTTTATAAACATCATCTTCCTGCCCTTGTCCCGTTTTATTTGGGACGCAACACGTTTTTTTTCTTCTGTTCTGTCCTGTCACTAACTCCCTTTTCTTTCATATCACTTCTCTACAATCCATGAATCTTTTCTTTGGCTTTCCTCTCCCTCTCCATCTATACACGTGTAAACTCATAACTCTTTTAGCAACAAGCGTTTCATCCCTCCTATTCACATGACAACTTTTCAGTCATAGCCTTTGCAATAAAGAGGTTTATAATAAATAAAATAAAAATATCGATAACGTAACTATATGGATATGTAATCAGTAGCTCCATAGAGCGTCTCGTAGTGCAGGGCAAAGTTGAGGGCACCAGGTCACGTGGTAGATCACCAATAAGATGGACAGACCAGATCAAGGCCGCAACTAAGTGTTCGATATGAATGTACCCGGAAAGCTGCAGTCCGCGATGAATGGCGCCGCATTACATAGATGATCACTCATCGTGATTCACATTGATGACCACGACCAATCTGGCAAGAGTGTACCGACTCAGAAGAAGAAACAGTAGCTTGATATAACACAACTACTGCTGTTCCAACTAACCTTATAGGTGTATTGTAAATAAATACTGTCTATGGTCTTCCAAATCACGATTGAAAGTAACACATTTAATTTTAATGATGGCGGATTGTAAGGCTCGCATAGAAGCTTCAGGATCGATCCCGATTTCTATTTAGATCACATATTCGACGCGTTGCCGCCCGAGTGTGCCTGATTTGTCTCACTTAATGACTAGGTGATATGTCTTCCAACATTCAAGGGGATAATTACTATCATCAACAAAATATATTACCAACATGACTGTATTCCATCGATTCCACCGGGCGGAGGTTTAAAATTGTATGTAAGTATTTAAATTGGGTATGGTATACCCACATTTCACCATTTTAGCGACATCTATGGCGCCACTTATGAACGAATAGGCTAGTTACCGTAAAAATGTAATTAGTCCGCCTTTTAGGTTATTCAAAAATAAGGGACACAAATTTTATTTGTAAAATTTAATGACAAAGATAATTATAGCCCATTAAAGTTACGTGTAACGTCACGCCGTGCTGCGTTTTTTCGCACGGGGTTATAAATGTAATTTTGACCCTGGTAACTACCCTATTCCTGCATCGCGTAATTAGAGTTCTCCACGTGATTTGAGCATATTCACCAGCCCGAAATCATTTCGCGGACAGTTTTCCAGATCAGACAAAATGTCCGTCCGTGATGGGTGTATGTAAGGCTCGCATAGAAGCACCAGGATCGATCCCAATTTCTATTTGGATCACATATTCACGTCCACGCTTCGCCGGCCGACTGTGCCTGATTCGTCTCACTTAATGGCTAAGTGATATGTCCTTCAACATTTTAATCCCCGTAAAGGGTTATTCATTCGCGGTTTTGTTTGAAAGAGTAACCGCGGCCCTGAAACACAAAGGGCGACTGAATGAATACGGGTGAGTTTTAGTCGGTTAAAGTCGTGCACGTTCTCTCACTTCACCCTAAAGCAGGAGGGACTCATCAGTCCCGCTTGTTCGAATGAGTTCATGCTGCCCTGGAACGCAAAGTGAAACTGGAGGCACACCGGTGGGTTTTAATAGGTAAAAGTCTGTTATGCCCTCTGCTCTACACAGAGCGGAAAAGTTATTTGATGTTTTTCCATCCTTCAAAAAAGGGTTATTCATTACGGGCTCCGGGATTGTTAGAAATAGTTACTGCGGCCCTGGAATCAAAATGGTCGCTAAATGAACTGGAGTGGGTTTTAGTCAGTAAAATCTGGCACTCTCACTTCACCCAGAAAAGAAGTATATATTTTCAAACTGATATAGACTGGGGCTTAACTGCGACCCCACCTGATGGTAAGTAGTGATGCAATCATTGACGGTAAGGAGCGCTAGTTTACTAAGAGCCTGTTCACTAGTTATTTGGTTATGACCTATTTCACCTCAAAGAAAGGGTTATTCAGTAAACGATTTAGTTGTAACTTAACATCGTGTTGTATTCCTTCGATTCCAAGGAAGTTTAAAATAGTAGCTGGATACTTGGGTATGGTATACCCACATTTCACGTTTGATTCAAGCTTCATATAATGCGAGCGATTTTACCATCTACAGGATACCCGCCCAGACTCGTTACTGCTACTGAGACATTCCATGGGGTAGACCCTTTTCCACTTTTGACCAAGCCATTTGACCAAGGGTCTTTAAGTCAAGAGTGAACAGGTTACTAATTTATTTATTTATTTAATCTTCATGCAACACAAAGTACTTACATAGGCGGACTTAATGCCTTGTTACTTCTAGGCAAACATACTCCACCGTCGACCACATTATAAGATGGATATAAAAGGAGGATAATAGTAATAACACTTCTGAGTCGGGAATTGAACCCAAGCCCTTATATTCTACAGTAACAAGTTTCTGCGACCATCAAACCAATGAGTGTTAGTGATCCAGTTGTACTTTTCAAAATAAATGAAACACAATTTGTAAAGCTTACCTTTCTATACCATTTTGTATTAGAGTTTGAACAAAAAGGCTTTATTGTTGCGCTGGGACATTTGTTCTACGTTTCAACGGTGATCACGGCGGTTTCAACAGTTGATCCACGGCCTTCAAACAACTCAGTTTGCGACCGTTTGTTGTTAAATGAATTTTCCTGGAAGTTATTCAATCCTATGAATTTGTTTAAAGAAAATATGCTTGATAAATTGTACTTAATTTTTTTTTTATATATTTACAAATGATTTCTTCTTCTCTAGGGTGGAGTGAGAAAACTTGTAAGATTTATTGGCAACTAGATTTTGCCCGCGGCTTTGCCTGCTTGCATAAAATATAGCCTATGTCACTCAGAAATAAAGCAGCTTTCTATCGGTGAATTTTTTTTTATTGGCAATAGACCAATACTTTCAAAGATTACCGACTACAAACAAAAAAAACACAATCTTTACCTTATTATTATATTAGTGTAAAAACAAAAATATAAACAAATTAGTTTTGGAAGTCGGTGTTAAATAACAAACAAACAACACCGACTTTTTTTTTGATATAGTTGCGTTTGACCACCATCTCAACTGACTCATCTCACTGATTTTCGAAATTGAAATAATTTTTATTGGTTTAGTGATTTATTTTTTATATTTTAGTTCTCAGGTAACAAATATAAAGAAAACACATACAACCGAATTGAGAACCTCCTCCTTTTTTTAAAGTCATTTGAAAATCCATCTATGTTTTTTAATTTTTTTAAACGTTCCCGTGGCATAAACTGTGCCCACGTAGGTTGGATCAAACCATGTTATGAAATCTGTATAACTTGATTGACTAGACTACTAGACTGCAAAAGATCAGGGTCCCTTATAAAATGTTCGCTTGTTTATTAAATTTTCTAGATTAATTCGTGAAACTGTGGATGACTGATTAATGACACAATGTGGATGACATGAAAATAAGTTGTCAAAGAAAATAATTTTTTCGTAGCGTTGTATATTATATTACTTTATAATTAATACTCAACAAGACCATTCCAAAAAGCTCAAACGCGATAGGGTTGTCTGAGTTCTTAATGTGCCTATGGCTACCTTCCGGTTCTATGATCAGATCAGCTCCATGTCATAATAATTTTACATTGTCATCTGTAATAATTTTACATTACACATGCATGAAAAATATCAGCTTAATCGGTAATCGGGAAGTGGATTAAATTTAATTCGCAAGATTGGATTCGGGAAAAACATCGGGACAGGTGAAGCTAAATAAAAGCTTGTAAAATATATAACCTGTTTTGTACTTAGTGGGGACATAAGTTCGGTTAAAACCAATTATTATTATTTTTTCGAATTCGCCCACATATACTTCAAGTGATTTTAAAAATAGAACGTTCGCGCTTGCCGAATATAAAAAAAGAAATGACTTTTTATTCATTTTTAAATATGGAGTGGTCGAAAAAGGAATATTGTAGCAGTTATCGACGTAGTTATTACAATAAATACTTGTATGAAATGGAAATTTACGGTGGTCAAGCGTGCGGAGCAATCCCGCATGCGTGATGAAATCCGCACGATATTAAAAAACACCCTTATGGGTACCAGGATTCTCAAGCTTTTTTTTTTTTTTTTTTGTCGACGGGGAAAATCATCTTTGACGAAACCCGCTCTTGGGTGGAGCGGGAGACAGTGTCAGACTCTTACTGACTAAAAACCCCGCGCCGTTCCTTCTAGCCTTCATACCGGGGCGCGAGCTCCCTTTCGGACAACCCTGTCCCCAGTAGGCTTCGACCCAGCTGGGCCCCTCCTGTTGCTGACAACTCCTTGAGGCGCGCGGGAACAGTGCGTGCCGTCGACGTCTTGGACTCGGTCCATTACCGGACGATCGGACAGCGAGCTACCCATGGCTCGCCGTCCGCGAGCCCGCGTCTACGGTGGCCGGAAATCGGGATCGGAATCCCGGCGACGGCGGCGAGGGCGCCGTTGCCTGATGCGGTCGGCCTCCTCCTTTGCTAGCATTACTGCTTCGCAGAAGGAGGCGACCGCCTGCCATTCCTCCTCGCTCCGGACCATGGCTTCGACCAGGGCCCGGCGCGAGAGGTCTCCGCCGCCGATCGCCCCCACGAGAGCACGGCGATGCTCCGCCCAGGCAGGGCACACCTCGACGGTGTGCTCCACCGTGTCCTCCGGGCGTTGCGCACAGTGGCGACACCCGGGCGTCTCTTCCGCTTGAATCCGATGCAGGAACCTCCCGAACTTGCCATGTCCGGTGAGGACCTGCGTCATGCGGAAGGTAAGGACGCCGTGAGGTCTTTCCAGCCACGCCTCAAAGAGGGGACTTACCGCCATAATCGTGGCGTGCCCAGCACTGGGTTGCGATAGCCGTTGACGCCATTTCACCATGAGATCCCGCCGGAGCTCTGTCCGCCATGCCTTGACATGTTGCGGCAGTGGACTTTCACCCCGGCGTTGCATCTCCACGCGCATGTCGTGCATGTGTGCAAGGACTGTTGCCTCCAGATCCCACGGTGGTAGGCCAGCCAGAAGGCTCGCCGCTTCGCGGGAGATTGTGCGGTAACCCCGCACCATCCGTATTGCCATGACCCTCTGGCAGGCGTTCAGTATGGACGCCGGTCGCTTTGCCAGCGACGGCGCCCACACCGGCGCCCCGTAGAGGGCCATGGACCGAACGATCCCCGCGTAGAGCCTCCGGCAGGAGGCGTCTGGACCCCCAAGATTGGGCAGGAGCCGCTTGAGAGCAGCCCCGGCCCGGTTGAGTTTGGGAGCCAAACGTCGGAAGTGTTCTCCGAAATTCCATCGGCTGTCGAGAACGAGTCCCAGGTACTTCATCGTCGACCCGACGCCGATGCGAACTCCTCCTACCGTAAGCTGGGAGTCCGATGGTGGCGCGTTCCGAGGGCCGTGGAAGCACATTGCCTCGGATTTATGCAGCGCCACCTCGAGTCCCAACTCCTGGATCCTACCAACGGCTATCGCAACCCCGCGTGTCGCTAGAGCGACCGCCGCCTGGTGCGACTCTCCCTGCGCTAGGATCAGCGTGTCGTCTGCGTAGCAAACCACGCTGACCCCGTCAGGGAAGTCGCCGCGCAGCACGTAATCGTAGCCGATGTTCCACAAGGGTGGGCCTAGAACCGACCCCTGCGGAACACCGCACGACATCTCTCGACGATTCCAGTCTCCCTGGTGACCGGGGTAGACAATGTAGGATTCTCAAGCTGGTTTTACCTTACAAAACTTAGTTCAAAAGGTAGAAAAGGCATAACCAAAAGATCAAAAGCGAGTACAGCCCTTTCATGTGAGCGAGTATGGTGCAAGGTTTTGGCAGGATTTTTTGAGTGAACATCACTGGCTGTTTTAATTATTCGCAAATTGATTCCTAGTGGATACTGTGATGTAAAAATGGTGTAGTTTTATATTATCTCAAGTATTTGCGCAACTGGACAATATATGGAATCATTGAAACAAGCGTGATTTGGGTAAAATGAAGCTGAGAATTTGATTGTAGTGTTGACTACCTCATCGAAGTTTGCCGAGAAGGTGGACATTTGCTGCCAATTACTACAAAAAACATGAGAATGTGTACAACTATATTATACTAGCTTTTACCCGCGGCTTCGCCCGCGTTTATTAATATACTTTACTATTTTGGCCCATTTTTAACCGACTTCGAAAAGGAGGAGGTTCTATGTTCGGCTGAATGTATGTTTATTTTCTCACTTTTTTTTTAATAGCCTATGTCCGTCTCCAGGGTTCCAAATAACTCTGTACCAAAATCGGCTTTGCCATTTAGGCGTGAAGACGTAACAAACAAACAAATAAACAAACAAACTCACTTTCGCTTTTATAATATTAGTAAGGATTGGTAAACAAATTAATTATTTGTATGACTATGAAGACATGGCTAAAAGGACTTAGTATCCGAGTCAAACATTAAGTAATAAAAAAAGAGTATGGTGCATGTGGAGTTGTGACTGAGACGTTGTGTTTTTTTTTTATTATTGATAGGTTTGCGCTTGACCGCTATCTCACCTGATGATGATTATGTTGTTATGATTATGATATTTCCTACTATTGTCTAAAGTCGAATAAATAAATAAACTAGCGTTACATGTGGCACAGGTGCGCACGTGAACCCCGCGGTGTCGGCCGCGCTGTGCGTGCGGCGGCGCGTGTCGCCGCTGAGAGCTGCGTTGTACGTCGCGGCGCAGTGCGGCGGGGCCATCGCAGGAGCCGCCGCGATCTATGGGTGAGTCTTATTTTAAATTTAGAACAAATTTTTTTTCAATACCCGCTTTTATTCCACCGCGTTTAGGCACGTAATTGATTGTTTTCCGCACTAGTGCAGAAAAGTGCGCGTGCCGCCACAGTTTTATTACCTACGTTTATCGTATGAGGCGCGCGTCAACCCCATCAGTCGTAGTGTATTGAAAAAAGTCGTTTGATACACGTGCAAATTTGTCACTGTAGCCAGACAAAGTTTCTGCACTTGTATCAAAATATTATATTATTCTGTACGCCTTAAGACTCGATGGTCGAATAATAAGAGGACCCACACTCTTGGTTCCGACTTTTGATCGTGGTTGCCTGGGTTCAGTTCTCAGGTTTGGCAAAGTGTTTTGTTTTAGGGATATTTCAGCATCAGCCCAGAACTTGAATTCATTAGGAATTTATCTATATTCATGGGCTTGGAAGTTGGCAATGTGACATCGAAGTGTCTCTCTCCAGTCGTACCTAGGCTAATGGAATGCTGTCCCAATGGTCTATGAGTGTGCACCTGCGTACTTATTTGCCTCTATAAGATAAAATACCGTGAATTAAATTCGTTCGGGTGGTTCGAAAACTGATCAAAACTATTCTGTCTATGCACTCGCATAATAATAAAATTATTAATGAAATAGTCCTTATTTTAAGTTGTAAAGTAAGGACATAAGTATCGACCTTAGTAGGTCGATAGTTATGGTGCGTATAGACTATGTCATGTTTTCCGCACTAGTGCAAAAGTTCTCTAGGAGAGGGAATGGGCCGTTCCACCACGCGGGCCCAGTGCGGGTTGGTGGATGTCACATTTCTTCGAATTTTTTGGTTCTAGGACGTGCCGGTTTACACACGATGTTTTCACTATAAAACTTGTGTTATATAACACATCCACATTATGTAACCTTGTTATTCAAAATTACAACATAAAACAATACTATATACATTAGAATAACAGTGCAATATAACAATGTTATATAACAGACTGCCAGCCACCACCCCGACACCCGCCACTGGGCACTTTTGAGTACACCTGAATATGTTATATAACATTGTTGTACACATCAATAACATGTTTAATAACATTCAGTGTCCACATTATCTGAAACATGTTATATAGCAATGTTGTATAACATGTTATGTTATACAGTCTGCACCTTTACAAGTTTCAACCTGTTTTTTCTTGCAGACAAGTTTTAAACTGTAACCGCATAGAGAAACTATGGGAGTATATCACAAGACCTCATCTTTATATAAACATAAAGATTTATGACAGTACGAGGTAGAAGGCATTAACTCTTTAACCGTTTATATCGAATTGGTCCGACGAGAGTTTTCGTGTCCTATTCGCCAGGGTCGTGTGTTCACGACTGGGTACTCCATCTCGTTTAGCTCTTCAATTCTCATTGGTGACAGAAGAGCTGATGAGATGGAGTATTTAACGACCCTGGCGGAATAAACGCGAGAGTGTTGGTCGGCTATATCCGACGTAGGAAGTGAAAAGGTTTAACACTTTGAGAAAACATAGAATACACACAAAGATATAAAATCAATTATAATTTGCTAAACTAGCGTGCCTCCCGGCGTCCCACTTGTACAAATTATGTACATAAACCTTCCCCGTTTATCGTTCATTCTATTAGCGAGAATCGTATCAAAATCCGTTGTGTGGATTATATGAAAGCCGAGAAACAGACGGAGACAGGCAGTGATTTAGTTAAATACTACGACGAGTATTTAGAGATTAGAGCATTAATATAGGGAAACTAGCTGCTGCTAGCGGCTTCACCTGCCTGAAAATAGAAAATTATCCTAAAGAAACATACTTTCAGGATAAAAAGTCCTATCTATGTACTATTCTAGGACATGGTCTATTCATGTGTAAAATTTTATCCAAATCCGTTTAGCCGTTTGAGCGTGAAGAAGTAATAACTATAAATACACAATACAGTTATAAAGTTACACATTCATAATAAACGTTATTCTGCCGTATAAATTGTGAAATAAAAAAATGGGGGATGAGGGTAGGAGCATAAAAAATAACCTACGGCCTACTCAGATCTACCAAATATACTTACACAAAATCGTAAAAATCGGTCAAAAAATATTACTAACTGATGATATTTCAGGTTGTAATCAATAAAATCAGTAGAATTAATATGAACGAATATATTCTATATAGCTGACATTTTGAACAGAAAAAACAAGAGAGAAACAAAAAATGTTACCAACTTAATACGACTAAAATTACAGTGTAGACAACATCATAAATATTATGGCTGCGTTCTCATTTACCAACACTCCCTCTAGAACGCAGACCCATTTTGCTCATACAATACAAATGTTTTGCATGTGTTACACCTTTAGTTAAGTTGTCAGCTACCATGTTGCAACCATTGACAAATAAAAATTTAACTTTACATTTTACAATATTTTCTCTGAGAAAATGCCACCTTATGTCTATATGTTTAGTTTTAGGTTTATAACAGTCAATTGATGCCAACCTAATTGCACTTTGGTTATCGCTATAAATAAGTAACGCACTGTCTAACCCTTGGCCAAGCTCATCTTGCAGCTGTCGAAGCCACAACGCCTCCTGAGCCGCTGATGACATCGCCATGTATTCGGCCTCTGCTGTTGATAGCGCCACTGTCTGTTGTTTACAGGAATTCCAAGATATGCAAGCATTCTGGAAAACAAATGCATAACCAGTGCATGATCTTCTATCCTGTGGGTCACTAGCCCAGTCTGCATCACAATATCCAGTTATTTCTTTGGAGTCATCTTTGACATAACATAACTTTAGGTCCTTGGTTCCTTGTAGGTATCTCATGACCCTTTTTACTCCAAGCCAGTGTTGATTACCTGGGTCATTGCAGTACTGACTCAACTTGTTTACTGCAAAGGTGATATCAGGACGTGTAACTTGTGCCAGATATATTAGACAACCCACCGCTTCCCTGTATGGGAAATTGCTGTCTTCATTCTCAGATTTCTTCTCAAATTTCATATTTACCTCTATCGGAGTACATACTGGTTTGCATTCAGACATGGCAAAGCGTTCCAAGACTTGTTTTATATATTTTTCCTGATCCAACATGATCCCACCTGTCTCACGATCTCTACTAATATTTATGCCAATACACTGCTGTATCACTCCTAAATCTTTCATACAAAATTCCTCTTTAAGTTTTTCTTTGATATTAATTGCTGTTTTATTGTCATTTGTAAAAATCATCAAGTCATCAACCCAAACTGCAATAAAAATCATTTTGCATTTCTTTACATAATAGTATATGCATGGATCAATTTTTGATCTTTCTAATCCAATTTTAAGTAGAGCTTTGTTTAGTTTAAGGTTCCACTGCCTACTAGCCTGCTTGAGCCCATAGATTGATTTATGGAGGTGACATACCTGATCACTCTCTTCATAGCATTCTGGTTGTGACATATATATTTCAGTGTCTATGTCACCCTGAAGAAATGCACAAATAGCATCCATCTGAATCATTTCTAAGTCATATTTAGCAGCTAGAGCAAACAAGAATCGTACTGAGGTATACCTTACCACCGGAGCATAAACCTCATCATAATCTTTTCCTTTTCTTTGTGCATATCCCTTCACAACTAATCTTGCTTTAAAACGGACTATCTCACCTTCTTGATTCGTCTTACTTTTAAACACCCATTTACATGGCAATGCTTTCTTATCTGATGGCAAATCCACAAGTGACCAAGTTTTATTCTTCATTAAGGAATCATATTCCTCTTTCATTGCCTTTTTCCACTGATTAGCTTGTGGGGATGAAAATGCTTCATCTACAGTACAGGGATCACTCAAATTAAGAACTGGACAAAAGTAACTCGCATCATGGTCATCCCTTTCTGAATGCTGAGCAGCTCTGCGTGGACGTAAGTTTATATTACATCCTGGTGACGAAAGGTCAACTTCTTCATCAGGTATATAGGATGGATCATTATCATCGCCCGAGAGGTAATCTTCATTTGAAGACTGATCTGAGCTAATTTGAAATTCTTCTTTGCAGGGTTCTTCAGTTGACTGTATTTCAGAATCACTGTTGGACGAACAAGGCAAATACACATTATGCTCCAATCTTTGAACATTTTCCAAAAATACTACATCTCTGCTCTTGATAATGTTATTAGTGTCAGGATCAAGAAGCCGATAACCCTTACTAGATTCACAGTATCCAATGAATAACAATTTTCTTGATTTAGAATCCCATTTTTGACGTTTTTCTTTAGGTATTTGAACCATTACCTCGGAGCCAAAAATTTTCATATTTGTTAAGTTAGGTTTCTTGCCTGACCACATCTCTATAGGAGTTTTGCCATCAAGTGATCTTGTGGTTGATCTATTAACTAAATAAGCTGCTGTTGCTAGTGCCTCTGCCCAAAATTGTTTTGACAAATGAGCATCAAACAACATACACTTGGCCCTTTCTACCAGTGTTCGATTCATCCTTTCTGCAAGACCATTCTGTTGAGGCGAGTATGGGATACTTGTTTGATGTTCAATTCCATGCTTACTCAAAAAAGAATCAAATTCTTTATTACAATACTCCTTCCCATTGTCTGACCTAACAGACTTAATTTTAGTGTCAAGTTCATTTTCAACTTTACTCTTATAATCCTTAAACACTTCTAATACACTCATTTTGTCTTTCAAAAAATAAACATGAACCTTCTTACTAAAGTCATCTATAAAGGTAATGAAATATTTCATACCTCCCAGTGATGTTTGCTCCATCGGTCCACACAAGTCAGTATGGATAAGTTGCAGTGGCTTTGAGGTTCTGGTCTCAATGTTGTTAAAAGGCAATCTGCTTTGTTTACCTTCGAGGCAGGTGGTACATGTGAATGGTCCTTTGCTTTTGTCAGGAAACAAATTTACTCCCTCTGCACATTCCGGTAACTTGTTAACATCTGAAAAATTCAGGTGTCCCATGCGCCTATGCCATAGAACAACATCATTTAAATGACTTGAGTTTGTAAGGTTTGAAAAAACTTCTCTGCGAGTGTTCAATTGATATAAATTGTTTACTAAAATGGCTGAACAGAGGAATGTATTATTTTTATCAAAAATATCACAACTTTTATCTCTGAAGTTGACTTTACATCCATTTTTAACCATTGCACTAACAGATAAAAGATTTGCAGCAAGTTTAGGTACATATAGAACTTCTCTCACCTGTATTTTATTTTGTTCATTACCATTCATCAATAAATTAACCTTTCCCATATTTTCCACAGGTAGCGGTGCCCTACTGGCTACAGTTATGGTCGATATCGGTGGACTTGTTATGTCATACATCCAGTCACATCTATTAGTCATATGCATGGAAGCTCCTGAGTCCACATACCAAAGGTCCGGATTTGTCTGTGAACATGCTGAAAAAGCTGCAACAAAACCTTTATTTTCTTCTACTTTTTCAATATTCTTCTTCTTTGGGGCACGACAATTCTTGGCAAAATGTCCATGCCTATTGCAATTATAGCATCGGGGCCCTTTCTTCACATGGGCCTTTTCTGTACTCTGATTCCTGATAGCTGCTGTCTTCTTGGTGAAGAACGCTGCACTTTCTGAACACTGAACCTCTTGCAAAAGTTTTGTTTTTATTGAATCAGCACTGATCTTCATCCCTGAGCTCTCCAATCCCATTATCATTGGCTTATAAGTTTCCGGTAAGCCAGCTAACATTAAAGTTCCAAGCCATTCGTCATCAATGTCGAATTTGATATTCCTCAGTTTATGTGCGGTCGACATTATCTTGTTTATATAGTCGTCTACATTTCGAGAGCTGTCCAATGTAGTTGTGATAAGGTCTCTCAACAAAGCAACTTTTCTGTATAACCCGCTGTCATCGAAAGCCTGTTGCAAGCTGTCCCAGACTTCTTTACATGTAGTAGCACTTTGTACATGCACGTAGATGATCGGATCTAGC
Organism: Mythimna lalbum; assembly: GCA_949319445.1. Taxonomy (NCBI): domain Eukaryota; kingdom Metazoa; phylum Arthropoda; class Insecta; order Lepidoptera; family Noctuidae; genus Mythimna; species Mythimna lalbum. The sequence goes on along the minus strand of OX439345.1, from coordinate 27,744,588 downwards.
AGTAAAATAAGTTTAGATTTTGCCTTTATTTCCTTCTTGGTGTCGGTGTTAGCCCCTACAACACAACTCCACAAATCCTCCAGATTAAAGTACGCTTCCACTGCAAATTTCCAGCTCGCATAATTGTCTCTTCCGACGAGTCTATCAATGTGGAATGGATTGTGGCCTGTACTGGACATTTTCTTCGAGTAGTATTGAATTTTTATGACGAATGATTTTTCGGTAACTTCAATCAAAAAATTATGGGAGAAATACGCCGCTGCCAGATATTATTCGGAACCACGCTCTGCTACCATGATGATATTTCAGGTTGTAATCAATAAAATCAGTAGAATTAATATGAACGAATATATTCTATATAGCTGACATTTTGAACAGAAAAAACAAGAGAGAAACAAAAAATGTTACCAACTTAATACGACTAAAATTACAGTGTAGACAACATCATAAATATTATGGCTGCGTTCTCATTTACCAACACTAACGTTTGCCCGCGGCTCTGCCTGCGCACATAAAATATAGCATAAGGCACTCATGGATAGAGCAGCTTTCTATCGGTGAAAAAGTTTTAGCAATCGGACCAGTATTTTCAGAGATACAAACAAAAAACAAACTTCATAATATTATTAGATAATAATCTCAATATTCGTAGCCCGCTACGCGGAGTAGGCGCTACGGCGTAGCAAGCAAAACTATCACTCGTAGCATATTTGGAATTTGACGTCTATCCAATTTCCCCGTACGCAATTAAAACTTTTGAAGCATTGTTGTTTCCTAGATGACATTTTCGCAATTACCCTTCTACTAACGACCACACGACTGTTTCATCCCGCCACGATGTCACGCAGCCGTTTGAAATTAAAATGTCATACGTTATCAAAATAACGAGAACTCATTAAAAAAGTGCATGCCTTTTATAAAAAAACTAACTTTTGGTCGCTACTTCACCTACATACATACAATATAGCCTATGTTACTCTGAAATAAAGCAGCTTTCTATCGGTGAAAAAATGTCAGCAATCGAACCAGTACTTTCAGAGATCATCATCATCATCATCATCATATCAGCCGAAAGACGTCCACTGCTGGACATAGGCCTCCCCCAAGCATCGCCACAACGACCGGTCCTGTGCTTCACGCATCCGTCGGATTCCCGCGACCCTGACCAGGTCGTCAGACCACCTTGTTGGAGGCCTTCCAACGCTGCGTCTTCCGGTACGTTGTCGCCACTCCAGAACCTTTCGTCCCCATCGACCATCTGTTCTGCGTGCAATGTGCCCTGCCCATTGCCACTTAAGTTTGGCGACTCTTCGAGCTACGTCGGCAACCTTGGTTCTCCTGCGGATATCTTCACTTTCAGAGATTACAACCAAAAAAAAAACAACTTTACCTCTCTATTATATAAATAATAGTATAGATAATAAATAAACACTAGCTTTAGCTAGTATTCTACATGCTATTCAACATAGTCTACCCATATGGAAAGTTTTATCAAAATCCGTTAAAACGTTTAGAGGTGAAGAAGTTAACAATCCTACATATACAAATACATACGATATTTCGCGGTATTATAGTAGTGAGATTAACATATTGTATTAGTTGACATCGATTTATTTAGACAGACTCTAGTCACACATACATATTTACGCTTAAAATTAGAGAATAATCTACACAAATATTTTGACCGACTTGTTGGTTTAGTGGTTAGTGATCCTGACTGCTATGCCGGAGGTCGTGGGTTCGATTCCCACCCAGGATAAATGTTTGTGTGATGAGCATAATCATTTGTTTTGTGTCTGGGTGTAATTTATCTATAATAGTATGTATTTAGAAATATATAAGTATGTTTATCAGTTGTCTAGTACCCATAACACAAGCTCTGCTTAGCTTGGGTCTAGATGGCGTTTTGTGATAGTTGTGGAGTATATATTTAAAAAAAATATAAAAGAACTTTCGGTTGCACACTTGAGGCAAAAGCGAGCTAATAAATACGGGCGTAGAATAGAATAGAATAGAATAGAATAAACTTTATTGTACACCAAAAAGTAACACAGCTTGTCAATTATAAATCATCTTATTGATGAGGTCGGCCAGGAGTGACAGTAGATTATAATAATTGATGTTGTTAATCAATTATTTATGATAATATGTTAGGACATAACAACGTTCCCTCCCACACGATGAGATTCTCATAACATAATTAGGTAGATCCGTTTCATACAGATAGTTTGAAGGATTCTGGTTTTTTAAAAGGGTGCATAAACCTGACATTGGGGCTGCGGCAGTGTTGAACAAGAGTCACCACAGTCCTGGTACGCAACTGAAGGAACACAGGTGTCTCTATAATATTTCTATAACACATGACACTTATTAACATAAATTCACGCTTTTTACCAATGTTATGTATTAATTATTATTATTATTTTTCCAATGTTTATTCGTATTTTATTATTTTGTTCCGATACCTACCTATATAGTTTATTTATTCTCCGTGAGTATGACCGTGGCATCACCGCGGGCCCTAACAGAATACCAGCGCTGCGTTATTTATCTTTATAGATATCGCAGCATATGCTGAGTTAGGTGCCTTTTTGACTTTGCACAAGTTCTTCTGTATTTCTACTGTTTTTTAATATGTGTGAGGTTCGAATAAACGTCTTTCTATCTTTTCTTTCTTTCAGGTGGGTTTCGAAAAAATTCATCCACGTCGATGTCATCGACGTGGATGAATTTTTTTATCAACAGTGAATATTTTGTATACACGTTTGTACGTTTACTTATCTTTTTGGTTTGTATAATACACTAGGTTATGTCCGCGGCTTCGCTCGCGTTAAATTCGGGGTAACACGGTTCCCCTGGGAAGTGGGAGGTTAGAAAGAGACAAAAAGTATCCTATAGCACTCTCCATCTCTTCAACTATCTCAACTTTAAAAATTACGTCAATTCGTCACTCCGTTTTGCCGTGAAAGACGGACAAGCAGACACACACACTTTCCCATTTATAATATTATATAGTATGGATGTTACCGGCCAAACCCGATTTTAGGATAAACTAGTTTCGAGGTGAAACTAGTTTATTCTGGCCAGCCCTGTTCTTACACGGCCTTCTATTCAAAACCACGAAGGCTGAGGAGGAGCCTTCTAACCTAACTTGTCCTTGTCAGGGCGCCCTAATATTCTAAGCTCCCTTCGCTCACTTGTGGACTAATACCTCGGGTTTGGCCTAGGCCAAAATAGTTCATCCTAAGATCGGATTTGGCCGGTAACATATCTATTAAGCTGTACTTGACAGTTCAGGAATTTCTAACGTAACGTGAGCTTGAAATTCAAATGGATTCAAGAAGCTTTGTATTCTCTGCCTTTTAGCGTTGAACAGATTCTATAGCTTTCTATTTATTTTAAACAAATTTTCCGGTTCTTAGAGTACTCTAGAACTAGGTCACCTCTAAGGTATTTTTCTTAAACATAAGCTACCAATACTTATTGCCGTCATCATAGCCTTATTCTACATGAAGCTGAGCTTGAACTCTTTCATGCTATGCTTCCCTAGGATATTCGAGTCTCATTCAAGTCTTACCAACGGCACTCTCAAAGTTTCCATGTAGGTTTATGTCAAAAAAATATTTTGAATTGAATTGTAATGTGAAATGAGTTTCCAATAGGAGAAAAAATACATTCCTAAGCTTAGTCCATAATTATACCAATGACAGTCTTATTCCACGCAGCCAAACCTAGGTTTCTTCCTTTAATGCCATGAATCCCTGGTACATGTGAGTTTAGATCACTAGTTTTTGCCCGCGGCTATGTCTATGTCACTCAGGAATAAAACAGCTTTCTATTGGCGAAAAATATTTACCAATCAGATCAGTATTTTCAGAGATTATTATCCTACAAAAAAAACTTTTCTTCTTTATAATATTAAGTGTAGAAGTGTAGATATTCAATCCATCCACGTTGAGTTGCCAGTAGATACTTGCCGGGAAATGAAAGAATAATACAGAGTATATTATTCTCTTATCTTCGTTCGGTATAAGTAGTCGAGATCGAAAAATAAATGGCTCAGTGCTGGAGACGAGTGCAGTGGGTGCCATCTTTCTTTTCTTATTTGGTTGGTGTGATTGCTGATATACAACACTAGCTTCGGTCAAAGGCTTCACTCGTGTAAGTAGAAAACATATAGCCTATGTTAGTCTGTGATAAAGTTGCATTTTGCTGCTGAAAGTTTAAAAGACGGTTCCGTATTTTTTGGGTTTATTCATTACAAACAAAAATACAAATCTTTCTTCTTTATAATACATAATTAGTATATGTTAGTACATAATTAGTATGTTATTAATTAGAAAAATTACACCGAAATAATTAAGTAGGCACGTCAACACTCGCGAGAATTTGGTAGAATCATCACAGCATTGATTGGTTGGATTCGGTCATTCACAATAGGATTATTTAATTATAAATATATACATCTAAGTAATATTTATTATTGGTCCCTTCCTCGTTGCGGTTTGTCTTTTATTAAAAATCATTAAGTTGCATCTGTCGTGTTATGTTTTTGCATCATTAGTATGATGCATATATTTTTACTAGAGCATAAAGTAAAGAAATAAAAACAGCACACGTCTAAAAAAACCTGCACAGCTTAATTAGTATATTCCGCGAACAGAATCACAGTGCATATATATATGAGTGTGAATATGTTGGCGACACAAGCACACGCGCCGGCTGGCTGGCTCTCGTGCGAATGCTACGATGCGACGACACTCAAATACGGATCAACAAATTGGTCCTTTGCAATGCAATATAGAGAATATACTCTACTCCAACTGTCAAAGCTTTACTTTACTATATAAATCTTATTTTAAATTGTTGTATGATTGTTGTAGTGTAGTGTAGTACAGAACTCTTTTTTATGGTGGGAAAATCATCTAATGACTACCCCCGCTCTTGGGCGGAGCGGGAGATAGTGTCAGACTCTTACTAACTAAAAACCCACCCCGTTCCTTCAAGCCTTCATACCGGGGTTCGAGCCATCTTTTAGAAACTAAACTTGGCCCCAGTAGGCTTCGACCCAGCTGGGCCCCTGCTGTTGCTGACAACTCCTTGAGGCGCGCGGGAACAGTTCTCGACGTCGACGACTTGCGCTCGGTCCGGACAGTAACCGGACGGTCGGGTACGGAACCTTTAATGTGCGGGTTCGACTTGCACTTGCCAGTTTTATTTAAAGCAATGTGGTTTCTGACAGACAACTTTTGGATGGACAGAACTTGTCAGTCAAAGAGAGACGGCTCTTTGACGTTTCAGAATATCTATCTTTTAAATATTTACTAGTTATTAAATAAACAGTTTTATAGAAAATAAAACTGTTATCCAGAAAAATGAGATAAAGTTATAGGACGCTATCGTATCTGTAGAGCCAATACGTTGACATGTTTGGTTTAAAGTGATATATTGATTCAGTTCACAACTGATACCAGCTCGGAATTTTGTTTACGATCCGTCAGATAGGAATTCTGACCTGGTTCTGTGCTGCATAACGTAACAATAAACATTTTTAAGAGAGTACAGTTCGGTACGTGTCGACCTGTACCCGTTTGTCAAAATGGTTTGTAAAATTTAATTGGACCACCTGGCGAAAAAAGTCTAACAAACAAAAAAAGTCATCAAAATCGGTTGACGTTTGACGAAGATATTCTTCACGAACGTATTCACTTTTAAATTGGTAAAATGTCGGTCAATCCAATTAAAAGTGAAGCTTAATTGCACGTTCCACGGCGTAGACTTCTATGGAGAAGAACGTGCAAATGATCAACGTACAATAAAAACATTTCACAGAATTGAGAACCTCCTTCTTTTTGGAAGTTGGTTAAAAACGGTACTAAAATGACCCTTACTAATAAAAAAATCTTGTCAATTTATGGCATAATTGAAACAGGCACAATATCGGTAAAATGGAGCAGATATGTATTGTAGTATCTATTAACTACCTCAGCGAATCTTGCAGAGAAGGCCGGCTTAATACATTTACTGCCAAATACTGCACAAATATAGCATTAGAATGTGTCATATATATATTCTAATGGAAATCAAAGTGGCTGTGTTCTGTATCAAAAACTAAATACTTTCTAAACTAGACACTGGCCAAATACACAATCCGTAAAAACAAAAAAATAAATAAAGAGACTTCTGTTCGACACTGTGATTTATATATTCTGGCCGAATTTAGAAAAAATCATATCATATCATATGATTTTTTCTTTTTCAAAAATCCGTTAATTTCTTCCTTTTTCTTTATAATCCAGTATTTTGTGACATTGTGTGTCTTCAATCTTGTTACACATTCACATTTATATTCTCATGTTGAATGTCGGATCCCACAAAAGACTCATCATCACGATCACATCAGTCCCGGATGTCCCTCTGCTGCGATATGCCTCCTTTTATTTCAGCCATTCTTCCCGGTTCAAAGGACTGACAAAGTTAAAAGAGCGATCCTTGTCTATTGCAGAACGTGAATATTATGTAGGTATAAGTGTGATGGACGACGCACTGGGTCACTGGGGCTTTGTGGACCAGGACCGCGGTCCCAACATCCATCTAAAAAAATATTATTATTTTTGACCAAAGATACTACGCACAAATAATAATTTTTATAGGTGAAAGTTAGGACTGCAGTCCCGGTCCATTGAGCTTCACGACTCGACGCACTGGTCCCCATCTTTTCTATTTCTAAGTGTATCTTGTTGTTGTGCATTACTTTTGTCGTCATATCTCCCTTTGTCGTCTATTCTTCCTTCAATCTAAGCATTTTTGGTTGCTTTGTGAGACTCTATAACACCAGTTATTTCCTTCAAGGAAAAGTAGGAAACGTTGAAATAAAAGAAAATCGTAGCACTTCCCATTCACATAAAATAGGATGAAAAGTTTTATGTGAATTATTATTGTTACTTTGAACGTGTAAGAAACGAACCTTTTTTATTTGCGAACTTTGAGAAACGTGCCATTTTTACTAGTAAAGTTTGTAGGTAGCTGTAATGATGTGAAATCAAATAGGCTTTTAGCAAGTGGGGGTAGGAAGCGGGTTGGGTTAATGTATTTTTGGTTGAAACACTACTTTTTTCTGTGAATGAAAAAATGAGAAAACATGGAGACGGAATATTAAAGACTAAATCATACTAATATTATACAGGCGAAAGTTTGTGAGAGTGTTAGTTTGTGCGTATGTTTGTTACTTCTACACGCTCGAACAGCTGAACTGAACAATCTAAACATATAACTTTTATTCAGTTTTATTCAGTGATGTAACTATGGGTATGCCTGAAATAAAAAATAAATAAATAAAAAATAAATCTGTAGAAGTATTCATTTGTACGCGCATCACGTTAAATGTACAAAATCGTCTAACTTCATTGCATACCTAAGTTATTATTGCCGAAGAGAAACTTTAACATGTAATGATAAAAATAAGCTATTGCAAAAAAAAACGGATGCCTAAAGGAAAGGTTATGTAAACAATAAATAATGTGGACTTTTTACTAAATCACCACTCCTATACAGTTCGCTTGTATACTTACTAAACACAATACGACAACATATATTCTAAGAAACTATCCGCACAAAGGGGATTGATACCTTCCGTCAGACGGACATTTGTCCCCGAAACTGTTCCCATACTGTCCCACTCCCACGCAACTAGGTGTGCTACTCCATCTTGATTTATAATTCGACGGTAAAAACCTCAAAAGCCGTAAAAGACAGATAACATTTCTGTATTTTGATCACTCGTCTTGGGTTCGAAAGTTGAAAATCCAATTGTGCAATGCGTGTCTCTTACGACATTTGATAATTCGACCTTCAAAATGACGTACTATACAACAAAGAAGGTTGATACAATAAGCACTTTGGTTTCCAACCTCGTTTTAAAAGAATCCCTTTGTAGTGCAACAACAGATTTTTACCTGCAACCAATTTGCGCGCTTCAATAATTTTGGGTGGAGAAAAAATGGTGAATTCTTTTAAAGTGACTCATTCTTATGAACTAGATATCACACAAAAAATATAAGATAAACTAGTTACTTGCCCGCGGCCTCTTTCTAGTGGTCTATTTATTATAGTCAAAATTGACAGATTCTACAAATAACCATTTTTTTTAAAGTTTGATTAGTTGTACTTTGATAAGAAATGGTGAATCATTTATTTCAAACAGCAGCAATTGATCAATATCTTATGTATCTATACACACAAAAAAAATGGTTGATATGTAGGTACTATTGGTTGGTAGTATTCTTAATATTACTCGTACGTACTGCAATTCTGTAGTTCAAAAATATGTTGATTTTTGAACCAGAAATAGAATAAATGTTTGTTTTTGCGGCACAGATCATCCATTTTTTTTGTGTGGCATGATGGACTTTGGTGTCAAAATCCATGTCGGACTTCTGTTTCTTTATAATACTGTTGTTAATTAAGATTTTTATTTTATTTATATTTTCATATTTGTTCCAGCCACAAATGGTTTAATTTAGCAAATATTCCCTATTGTTTCGAATTCTTTATTTTTGGTTTCGAATATTCAACCCCTACAATTTTAAAACTACGCGAAATACCAAAGCATTTTGCACGCAAATAGTATTTTTAGAAAAGTTTTCCATTTTTACTGGTTCCAAAACTTCAGCTATTCAATGAGTTATGTAAAGTTTATAAATAAAACCTTTTCTACGAGCGGTTTCCTTTTCGCATATAAGTTGGCGTTGTTAACGGAATCGTTTCGGCTTTCCTCCACTTTTATATTTGTTGCTACTGTAACTGTACTGTTTTTGTTCCAAGATTGATCAAAACAAGTTTTAGGGTTTGAATAAAAGAAGTTGTTTTGTGTTGTGAAGTTCTAACGCGTTTAAGCTTTAGATTACGTTGTGCTTGAAAAGTTTTTATTGAAACAGAAAAGATTTATCTCCTTTTTTGTGCTCTCTGGTCTAGGTACCTTAAGACGGGGCTATTTTTACTATAGAATAATAAGTATCTACTACATGAATTACTTCCAAAATAGATTTTTTAATCGTTAGTTATTCTTAATTTGAATTGCTCGGATTAAATGTGATATGATTTGTTTTAAATATCTGTGGAACTATTTCCACCATTTTTATAGCTTTCGTGAGAAAATTATTCTAAGGTAACGTACTCACGGGATATAATGTAATCAAAGATAAAAGTTTCTGATGTGCCATTCCAGGATATGGTCTATCTGTGTACTAAATTGTATTCAAATTTGTATAGTCGTTTGAGCGTCGGGGAATAACAAACATACATACATATACAAACTTTCACCTTTATAATATTATATTGTGGTTCTACTACCACAATAATATTAATAACGAACTACCACAAACGAAAACATGGCTAATAATAAAATTTAATTTACTCGTAAATTCAAACGATTTTACTTAAACCACGACCTGCTTATATAAATAACTGAGTGGTATGTTACAAATAAATCAGAACCAATATACAACCTTAGTTTTAGTACATATATACAAAACCCGAAACACGTGTCTAGTATTTTTATGTAAAGAATCTATGTACAAAATTTCATAACTGTATCATAAAAAATCACATAGTTAAGTCTATTATATCATCAAAAATACATAGACACCGGGCTATCCAGGCGACTGAGGGGTTGTTTTGCACTTGCACCCTGCTTTTTGCTAGCGTCTAATGCCTGCTATGGCCTGTTGTGATCTATGTGTACTTAGTGTCGGTGGTGTTCAACTTGTGACCATTTTAAATATTTTGGGAAAAAATATGATAATAAAAATGATTGGAATCGATTCAGTTACTGATTCTGAACAAACTATATTCAGGTTTCACATGAAGGTACTAAAAATAATGTATAAAACCGCCAAAGAATAACTTCACACAATCTTCTCCTCAAAGTTCCTAGAATCCATAAACACTACTTAAAAATATTAAAAACATGACACAAAAGATCGTATACAGACCTTAACATCTTGAGATCCTTTAGGGAGCGGTGCAGTGAACTCTAGCCGGCAGATGCGCGGGCACAACGTGCACGTGCACCCGCCTCACATCAAAGCACGTGCAGATACCGTTCCACTTAATTCATCAACAAGAATTAAACCCTACTGCCTCAATAATATGGTAGTAAATCCAATGACAACATGAGAATGACAAACTTACAAATGCAACTTGTATGATTCTTATATCTTCAAAGATAAGGATTAAAATTGAATTAATATGGCTGCAACCGAGTAACAAATTGAGTGAAAAAGTTTCAAGATTGAAAAATTTATAAATGCAAGTCTTATGGATCGTAATGTGTACACGTAAGCCCTAAAATTGAATGAATAATGTTGTGGAAAGTGGTTATTTGCTTGAAGGAAGCCAGTTGTCAACCTATGTGGCAATACAGGATATTAATTAAAGGAATAGTGGAGCATCTGAATGTTTTTTTTTGTAAAGAAAGCCCATTACAGGTTCTGGATAAAGTTAGAACTACATTAGACCGACGCACACGTGTAACAGGCCTGCCCCCCTAGCCAAGTCGCAACCGTTTCGCTCGCGTCGAACGCTTCGAGTTGACCTTCCCGCCAATTTTTTTGTTCTGACCACGTGACTGGGCGTTGAGACGACGTCATTCCCGCACATTTGAAGTTTTCTACTAGCGTTAACTATAGCAGATTAGCAACTTGGCAGCCCCCCTAGCCAAGTCACAACCGTTTCGCTCGCGTCGAACGCTTCGAGTTGACCTTCCCGCCAATTTTTTTGTTCTGACCACGTGACTGAGCGTTGAGACGACGTCATTCCCGTACATTTGAAGCTTTCTACTAGCGTTAACTATAGCAGATTAGCAACTTGGCTAGGGGTACTGATTTGTACGTAGAACGACGTCGCGCGGCGAGTATCAAGTGTAGCTCTACGAGTCTAGTTTCCATATAAAATTTGTGGGGCCCGACGCGCCCAGATCGGCTTACGTGGCACAGGTGTGCGCAGTGTAATTCTACCTAAGTTTAACCTTATCATGAAGAGGTAAAATTCATCTCTGGACCTACTGATCAGGAACCCTAACACGAAGTTTTAAAACCATTATAAGACCGGTGTGAGAAAGGGATAGTACTATTCGTTATGAATAACTCCGTCTCTTTCTTACACCTGAAATATGATAACTCTAAGATTTCATGTTATGTCCCTTGATAGCTCGTCAGTCGATAAAAACCAAGTCCCTGTATCGACAGCTAGATGTGTTCCTTGCACGCCTCAAAGAGCTGTCAGTAATATTGGCGGGTACCGTTACGGCCGATGACTGCCAGGGTTGCGCGATTGTTCGAAAAGTTCACCGAGGCCCTGGGACGAAAAGGGTAACTGAAGGAATACAGGTGAGTTTTAATTAATAAAAGTCTGTCAGTCAATACTCACTGGAAAAAAATATGCCCCTGATTTCGAAAACATACATTTAGGACGGGATTGTGAATTGAGTATTTCCAAATTATGGGTTTTCAGGCTAGAGTTTGAGAAATAGTAGTTAAATACCAGTTTGGAGGTAGGCAGAACAGAGAATAAGGTCCCACATGAGGAAGTGATGATCACGTCGGGGTCACCAGTTTGAAGGTATGCGGAACAGAGAGTAAAGTCCCGCAAACTTCCGTTGAAAAGGGAGGATCCTCCGACCAGACAGGTGTTACAGTCTGGTGGGCGACTGAGCCGCTACACTCTACTTGAAATGCTTAAATCAGAAATCGGGAACTGGTCATACTGAGCTACATTCACAGTTCTTGAGGAATAGGTCACGGGAGCGACCAGCTAGTCATTAATTCCAATCAAATTAATTAAAATCAAAAATTACCTAATTAAATACGAGTTGCGTCAATAATTGCCTATAATTACGTGGTTTCTGAATTGATATGGTTTTGAATCAAGCAATCATAATATTATGCTAATTAATTATTTAGCAGTAATTATCCTCATTAAATATGTTCAATACGATTGTATTGAACATATATAAGTGTTGTGTTTATGGCTTCGTTATGTTGCTTTCAAAACGCTGTTTCACACGTTTTGACGCACAAAAAAAAAGCTGAAGCGCGCAAAAGCTTGTGGCCACGCGTGCTGTATCATAATGTACTCTGACGAAGAAGGATTTAATGCGCGAATGGCATGGCATTTTGGTCGCCACAAAAAAAGCTAGAAGTGGCTTCAAGCTTTTTTTTGTGGCGGCACCGCAGCATACGAGCCACAAAAAAAAGTCGGCACAAAAAGAAGCTTGAAGTGGCTTTTTTTTGTGGCCCGTGTGCGTGGACACTTAGGTATACGATTATTTCTGAGTCTCTAATCATAATCGGCTTATTTTATACACGATTTTTGTTTTTAACCCTTTCACCGCTCGCGTCGGATTAGTCAGACGAATGTTTTCGCGTTCTATTCGCCAGGGTTGTCTGTTTGAGTCTGAGTACTCCATCATTTAGCTCTACAATCTCCATAGGTGACACAAGAGCTACCGAGATGAATTATTTGGTTGTGGATGTTTGACCCTAGCAGAATAAACGCGAGAGTGTTTGTCGGATATCTCCGACGTAGACAGTCATAAGGTTAGAGTGAGTTCAATAAATTATTATTATTATTTATAGTATTGGACCTTTGGGCATTATACGAACTGGGCCCAATTTAATATTGCCGACAGGCAGGGGTAAGGTTCACGGTAAATAAAAAATTATGTCTTTTTTAGGAGGGAAAATATCGAATAACTTTACTTGCTCTGTGTAGAGCGTCGTCAAAAGGGAGTATCAGACTTTTACTAACTAAAATCTAACCTAAATCGAACCTATTACCAGGGTATCAGTCCATCTTATGGGAGGCCTTCCAACGATCAGAAACTTTCGGCTCTACCGACCATTTCTTCTGCGAACAATGTCACTGATATTAGTCGATTTTTGGGACCATTGTAACCTTGGTTCTACTGCGGATGTCTTCATTCCTGATTCGATCACGTAATGAAACTCCGAGCATAGCCCTTTCCATTACCTTTTGGGTGACGTTAAGTCTTCTGATGAGGCGTATTGTGAGCGACAATTTTTAGAGCCAATGTCATCACTGGTTTCTTTCTTTTATTTTGTGTAACTATGTGCGCAGTTTTCCGAACGCTGCCAGCCGAATCGAATTCAACGATTGACTTTCTCAAAATTAGACCTACTAACACACACAAATACGCTGAACACATCAAAATTTTCGATCAATACGACTGTTAGTAAATATTGACGCTGTTCACGTTTCTTCAGATACATAATTGATGGCCATCCCTGCATGCTTCACCTTCAATACACACGATAAGGTAATGTATGGGCCCGGCGTCGATACATCTCGCTGATGGATGTAGGGCTGTTCCCTTTCTCCCCATCATTTCCCGACAAGGATTTCCCTCTTTTGTTATTACTCGATTTATTCGTAATGGTTTTCTGTTGATGTGCTTTGTGATATATGGAGAGAAACTATCAGTCGAGTTATTGGCCCTTTTTGTTATGAATTTTTCAGTAGATCGAAGTTTGTAATATATCAAATTATTTACATGAGTGTCCATGGAGTTTTTTGCACGTTCTTCTTTAAGAGATCTACGCTTTGGAATGTGCAATCAGCATATTTTTTCTGTCAGTGGCACTTAGAAAAAATTGATAATTCATAATTCTTGATAATTCTAAAGTATTGAGTATACTTGTAGATGGGTGGAGGAAGTATTGAGTATACATGTAGATGGGTGGAAGAGGAAGGCCGAAAAAAAGATGAATGGACTGTTTGATATGAAAGAAAAGGGAGTTAGTGATATTTTGACAGGTGACAGGACCGAATGGAATAAAAAAACGTGCTGCGCAGACCTCAAGAAATATGGGATAAGGTCAGGAAGAAGAATCAGTCAATTAATTGATTGACTTGTCTTAGTTGTGATTAAGTCCGTTTTGGCTATCACATAGGTACTGGCGATATTTTTTGAAGTTGTCGGTTACTAGTATATCCATGTATCGTGAATGCTTTCGGAAACTATGTAAATTCACAAACGCAAGACACTTAGATCCGGACCAACTAACTGCAAGCCATATTAATAATAGTTCCGTGTGGGAATCGAACCCGCGACCTGCAACGCAGTAGTTTTTGCTTACCGACTGCACCAACTGCGCCTACCTAATACATTTCTATCTATATATCTGGTAATGTTCTGAATGATTCATAGCTGTTTTCTTCAAATAATTGACGTTCTTTGTCCAAAGTTTGCGCACAGTTAAGTAGATAAGGATCGTTTCTTAGGCTTGCGGTCATTTATTAATACTTTGTTTTGGTATCTTTAATCTCATCGTTACATCACAAAGACTCCTGTACAGTTCCAATTATAACTACGAGTATTTAATTTGCGAAACCAGAACTTATTCATAACAATATTGTTCAATATTATGTTCTAAATAAAATCCTACTTGTTATTGCTTCCAATATATTTTGTGAATAAAATCGTATGTTATTGTTATGTTATTCATAAAATATAATATTCCACCGATGTGATTTGAATGAAATAAAACCCTTGAGGGCATGCCCTTGTGTATGCGAGAACTTATTTTATTTCTCTGTTCCCAAAAGGGTTGAAGATGTATTAGTTGAAGGAAACCTATTTTTCATGCTTGTGTAATAGGAGGATGTGTGGTGTTAGGATCGGCCGCTGCCACTGGGTGATGGACCCGCTAGACACGGAGCTTAACGTGCGGTAGTAGGATCGACCGCACTGGGTAATGGGCCCGCTAGGTACGGCGCTTGATGTGCGGTCAGCGGTGGTAGTATTGGCAGCACTGGGTTATGGGCCCGTGAGGCACAGCGCTCAATGTTCGGCAGTTGAATAGGCCTATGAGCTCTAGGCGCTCTAATGCTAAAAGGGGGGAATATGTATCTCCCGGGTCCCCTACTCATGCAAGCGATAGGAAGTATGGAGTTTAATCGTTCCTAACCCGAAAAGCCCTTCGTTCTCCCTAAACGAAGGATATGACGAGTATATTCCAAATAAAAAATTAGAGGAATCTTAGTTGAGACTTGTGGTTGAGACCTTGAAGTAATTAGGAAGTTAGGTGTTAGTTGGAAGTTGGAACCGGCGTAGATGTTTGTTTGCCATTAATTAAATAAAACTAACAAGATAAAGACTAAACGTTTTGGTCTCACTCACGCGATTCTCTCGAGTCCTTCACCGGTTGTCAACTATACCATCTTTTCAAACGTTTAGCAATTGGTTGATGTTTTTTGTTTTAGGTGGGAAATCATCTAATGAATCCCCCACCCTTAGGTGGAGTGGGAGATAGTGTCAGACTTTTACTGACTACGAAACTCCCTCCGTTCCTTCGTTGCCTTTCATACCAGAGCCGAGCCTTTCTTTCAGAAGCAGACCCTTGGTCCCAGTAGGCTTCGACCCTGCTGGGCCCGACGAAGGGCCTGGTTGGGTTTGAAGTTGAACCCACGATGTACAACTTTTAAGTAGGGGTCTATACCACTGCGCCCTGTGATGCAATATTGTTCTTAATTCAAAGACAGACAATAGAAGCTATTACACAGCTGATTAACGATCAGCCCAGCTTCTTATCACATGTTCTACACTTGTCTAGATAAGATGTAGTCAGCTGACTCCTACTAATTAATTGTGCCCAACTGTAATTGTTATCAGCCGCCATCAATTAGTATATTACGCAGTTCGTGACAGCTGTTTATCGTTATTATGATCTACATTCATGATCATCATTAGTGTAGATTTTTGTCCAAGAATATGTTTGGTTCGAGGTGGCTCAAGAAAAGATTACTTGGAAGAAGTTAGGGAGATAAACTGGGTAAAGGCGCCCAGCAGTGAGAAAGTAAAAACGTAAAAAATATATTTGACAAATATTTTTTTAAATCATGTTAAAAGGTTTCTGTAATAGCTTTATAAAAAATAGCTCCAAAACCCTGAAGTATAGGGAGTATTTTCTTTCTGTATATTCTTCACTTCTTCACCTGTATTATTCAATTACCTATCAAGAATAAAACGTAAAAAAAATCATTAAATATTTAAGTCATAAGACACTTTCAGGCATCGAAGTTGCCGGTGAATCTTCAAAAGTAATCCATCTAACTTTGCCCTCCTACTCAAATGCTAATTTCTTAAATATATAGACAGATCAAAGCTTTTGAAGAAACTCTTTGATCATTTCAAAACTACATTATTAATGTTTCAGAACTTGGCAACGCTTTTATTTTCTTGTAATTGTGTTTAGATAAGTTGGTATTAAGATCAGAAATATGATATTTATAACAGATCTAAGGCTAAATGTATATTATGAAAAGTTGGAAAGACCCTAGGTTGACTGGTTGAAAATGCCTAAGGCATTAAATCCGCCTTTGTATCTGATCTATCTCTGTGTTGCATAAAGTTATAATAAACTAGCTTTTGACCGCGGCTTCGCCCACATACAAAAAATATAGCCTATGTCACTCAGGAATAAAACAGCGTTTTATTGATGAAATAATTCTCGCAATCGGACCAGTACTTTCAGAGACTATCTCCTACAAATAAAAAACAAACTTTACCTTTATAATATTAGTGTAGATAAATGAAGTCTACAACGTCAAACACCAGAGTAAGGTCCAACCACAAACTTTTACAATAATCAATGCTTCATCACACAAAAGTCAAGTTAAAGGTTAAAATGATATCACAAATAACGCTACCCATAACCGCTTAAAATCGGCTGGTCAAAACACAATGGCGGTTTTTCGCAAAACTATTATAAACTAGCTTTTGCCCGCGGCTTCACCCGCGTAAATAATCCCAGGATAAAAAGTATCCTATGTATTATTCTGGGATATGGTCTACTCGTGTACCAAGTTTCATCGAGATCCGTTCAGTAGTTTTTGCGTGAAAGAGTAACAAACATCCATACATCCATCCATACATCCATCCATACATCCGTCCATACATACAAACTTTCGCATTTATAATATTATAGTAGGATATAACGTTGTATATGATGGTGCAACAGAAGGTGGTAAAATTGAATGGTCATTGCTACTAATGATACTTTGATAGAAACTGTGAATAACTTAATAAAATTAATAGATGTAACCACAGAACAGAAGCTACTGTATGAAAGAAAGAAAGAAAGAAAGAAAACATGTTTATTCCGCCTAAATAGACGCACAAATCATTACAGAAAAAAAATGCCCGCCAGGCCGTGTATATAGGGCTTAAATGTATAGAGTAACAATTTACTTTGTGATTGCACCTACACCATAGACAAAAGAGTTGTGCAGGTTATCTGTTGCAACTACTCTTTGTTGTCTTTGGCATTTTGACGCTGGATTCAACAACAGAGTACCAAATGATTCCTGAGTATGTTTCCTGTGTTCTATGGATGTAACCCACACTTAAACTTATCAAAGTAAACATAGTCTTTTGCGAGTTTGTTCGAAAAAGTTCATCTCAGAAACACACTTGGGTTTTAGTCAGTAAAAGTCTGACACTCTCTCTCGCTACACCCGGAGCGGGAGAAGTCATTTGATGGAATTTTCACAAAAAAGCCTCGATCTTCAACCTAATTTAAAACTTGTAGCGGCATCTATGGCTTTACATAAGAACTAATCCTACATCCAGTGTTGCCAGTATGATTTCCCAAAAAAGGACGGTTGGCTTTCTGAAAAGGTACGGTTTTTAACTTCATGGTACGGTTGGGTCGGGATACTTATGCAAGAACTAGATCAGTTTTTTTTTTCCTTCGAGTTGGCTGTCTACGACCATAGTTTGGAGAAAAAGCGATAGGGAATCGTACAATCGGCGCGCACTGTTTCCACGCGCCTCAAGGAGTTGTCAGCAACAGGAGGGGCCCAGCTGGGTCGAAGCCTACTGGGGCCAAGGTTATCCGAAAGGAAACTCGGGCCCCGGTATGAAGAGGCTAAAAGGAACGAGGTGGGTTTTTATTCAGTAAGAGTCTGACACTATCTCCCGCTCCATCCAAGAGCGGGGGTTATCATAAGATGATTTTTGCCCAATGTAAAAAAAAATTTAGATCAAATTAGCTCTGAAACTTTGGATCTAATTAGATCACTCATATCTAATTAAATTAGATTTACTCAGATCTAAGTAAATTGTAGATCTCAGTTTATCTGAATAGATTGAGATTTATTTCTACAAATGTAGAATTTTCTAAAAAAAAAAAACATTTCATTTACAAAGTCTTTTTAAATCTATAAAAACATCAAATTACATCTAAAATGTTTCAGAAGAAGGCGATTTTTTTGTGTTTTTTACCCTTTGTAGTTTGTAGTGAAAAACAAATCACTATAGTATAAAAAAGGTACGAAAAAGGTACGGTCTACACTGAGGTACGGTTGTGTGATGAATAGTACGGAAAACCGTACTTTTTGGTACGGTCTGGCAACGCTGCCTACGTCGCGCCGCGATTTGAACATATACAACAGATCGAAATCATCTATCGGGCAGTTGCCCACCAGCCATAACACCTGCCAGGTCGAAGGATCCTCCCTTTTCAAAGGTTCCACCAATCTGTTCCGCATACCTCTACAAACTTGTCAAACTAAACATAGACTAGCTAGACTAAACTTTATCCTCACACAGATTTCAATCAACTGCTAACTTTCTAATTGTTTAATTTGAGCTCACTAACTCTGATTATATTACTGAGGTTTTGTTTGAAGGAGTCTGCTGTGAAAGTACTGATACGATTACGACCTTTCTTTCACTTTTTATTTTTAGAGTGTCGATAGCAAAAACTGTAAAAAAAACGTGTTTCGACGCAACACGTTTTTTTTACAGTATACGGCCGATTGTCCACCGCCACCGTCACCGGGACGTCACCGAGAACGAGATTATTTCGGGCCGAGTTTTAGTTTAAGATGCGCTCGGGTGAACTTGACACCGAATAGGATGAGAAAGCAAAGATTGTTTGTTTACTCTAACAAAGAATCATCATCATATCAGCCGATAGACGTCTACTGTTGGACATAGGTCTCTCCCGAGCGTCGCCACAAAGACCGGTCCTGTGCATCACGCATCCATCGGATTCCCGCGACCCTGACTAGGTCATCGGTGCACCTTGTTCGAGACCTTGCAACGGTGTGTCTTCCGATAGCGCAACAAAGAATAATATCAACCGATTATTTTATTTTAAAAATGTAAACCTACTCCTAATTGGCTACGACTAATAGAAACAATGCTCGTAGCGACGTGGCGTAGCAAAGCGCGTAGCAGTGCTACGCTCTCTTTGTCTACAAAACTATGCTACGAATAATACGATTCTATGGCAATCATTCTAGTATAAGAGTGTGTGTATTTGTTACTTCTTTACTATCGAACGACTGAACGGATTTGGATAAAATTTTGCACACGGGTAGATCATGTCCTAGAATAACATATGTGATTCTTAATCGCGGGTGCAACCACTGGCTGCAGCCTGTATCTTTAATAATAGTCTAGAAATTAAGATGATCGTGAAGAATTTTATTTATTATAGATATCAAAAACTGTCTATTAATAACTGTCTATAAATAGATATTTTTAAAGACAGTTTTGTATTTATTTCCATTTTTTAAATTAAGAATATCAATGGATGTAGGTAGGTTAGTAACCTCTATAGTCATGATAAAATGAAACATAGTAGTGTTATATCAATACATCAATCTGACCACCTTTTCCCAGCTAGGTTTGGGTTGGTTTCCAAACGAAGCGGATGCAGCCGAGTACCAATATATACATAAAACAAAGCCTGTGTCAGTCAGGAATAAAGCAGCTTTCTATCGGTGAAAAAATTTTAGCAATCGGACCAGTACTTTCAGATTAACTTATTATATTATATGTGTAGATAGATTGTATATATGTAAATTGTACACCACGAACTACCTGCATATCTTTTCTCCTTTTTCTGTCAAATCCATCCAAAGGAGGTCTGTAAAAAATCGCTTTTAGCGAGGCTATTAATTTTAAACTTCTACTGAAATTGTGTACAAGAAAGAATATATCTATCTATATATATCCATCTATCTATCTATAAAGATACAGGTCAGATATGTAGCTATCTGACCTCCACAACCCAGTAAGTGAGTAATACGATAAGGCTGTCAAGTATGTACAAATGACAGCCGGACTTAAAGTGCTTTCCGAGGCTCAGCGGAGTCAGGGTATGTACCTAATGCTTAAGACGGCAGTAAATTGTGGTTTTGTGTAGTTCCAGTCTGTCCAGAAACATAAGTTTCCAAATCTATACTTAATAGTTGACTCAGCGAAACGTGCTGCTATGTAAATTGTCAAAGAAAAATGGGGGTTGAGGGTAGGAGAGGTAGAGGAGGACTTACCAAATATGACCAAAAAAGTCATACAGTTTAGTCGTTTCGGAGGAGTTCGATAACAATCAGATTTTTATATAATAGACTAGCCCTCGCCCGCAGCTTCGCCCGCGTACATAAAATATAGCCCATGTCATTCAAGAATAACGGAGCTTTCAGTCGGTGAAAAATTTTTAGCAATCGGACCCGAATTTCGAATTTTCCAGAGGTTACCTCCTACAAAAATAAAATAAAATAAGAAAGCAAACTTTATCTCTTTATTATATTAGTTTAGATTATACCCTACCTGTCCTACGACCAATAAGAGCATAAAAGTAACCAGAAACGTGAGTTGACAGTATGTTACAAATCGCTTATTTGAATGCTAATTATATATAAAGCCACAAGAGTGGTAATATTATAATAGAGTGCAATATAACTGGACGTTCAAAGGATTTAGGATTTTTTATTATTTTTAGAGGCATAAAATGCACTGGAATGGAAGCGTTTATCCGAAACTCGGTCCAAGTGAACCAGAGCACTTGCCTCTAGCACCACGTTTCCATGTTCAAAGTAGGGTCCATGTTCATGTAACTGAAGTATTTCAATGCAAAATCGGGATTGTAATTATCAGTTTGAGAGGTTTCTCACACATTCAGTGGCCACTTAACCAGGCACACTACATAACGTTTTATATGCGAACGTTAATGTGATTGGATTACCTACGTTATGTCAGTTTCAAGCTTCTTCTTCACAATTCTAACTTCTATGTATTAGTTGTTCGTGAACCATATTATTACGTACGTTATTATTTAATTTGACAGTCATGCGTGTTTATCACTTTAGTTCTGGGTAAGTTTGGGCCATATAAGCGAGCTAGTTTAATTCCACGACTTCATTGCCACTCTTCTTCTTCTTTTCGTGTTAATGCTCTCATACTATACTATTTCTGACCAATATATGGCAACCTGTACGGCTCTATTGCTGGTTTCGTTAAGATCCTGAAAACTGCAAGAAACCACGCGCTCACCGCCATTGAAACTAACAGTTTTCTGTCTTTTAAAAAGTAGCCAGTAGGCAGTGAGGAACCACTGCCTAAAACACTGTGGTTCGTGGAGCATTAGCTAGTCTGCAAGAGGTAAAATAAAAATTAAGAAGTGAAGTTTATTCTATTCTATTCTAAAATATATAAGTAAAGTAACATTGACGCGAACTGATTTTATGACGTTATTATTATTGCTAGCTCGTATTGTCCCAATGCTGGGCAAAGACCTCCCTTCATTCATTCCCAGTCCAACAATCACGGTTTCTCGCGTCACTTTATGGGGCAACACTGCTCTACAGTCAACATAATGAGCTTATCTAATAAATATAACAAAACCTTTTATTCTGTTTCACAATCTAGAAAGAAAAAAGATTTATGAGCTTTTATACTTAATACCTATGCAGCTACCTATAAGTTAAATCTTATCAATAAAATCATATTAATTGCACTTTTTATTTCTCTGGAAGTTTTCTCTCTTCGGCAATTTATATAGCCATTAGCAAGATTATTTTATGTATTTTTTCTATGGGCCTCCGATGCCTGAAATTAAATGGTTATTATTATTGTAGCATTTTTTTTAGCATCATCTTTCTCTATACCGCCTTTCAATAACGTAATTGTTTTTGTCCATCTACGATCTCATACCTCTACATCTACATACATAAGTCACAGCATAGCAACACATAAACACGTTCCAGTATACCCACACGTTGCGAGTCTAATATATCAGTTACAGGCTACTCTGTGGCCCAGCACACGTTGCACATTTGTCTTCATTTCACGCTCCCCCAAGTCACACTCTGATTTTACACAAATAAAAAAAGAAAATATGGCGGCGTGTATGAGGAAGTTTATTACTTCACTGTTCATGTGTTGAGATTAAAATTTTAAATAAGGAAGCACGTTTTTATGTATGGAAACTGTAATTTGGCTGGCTGTTTTATTTGTGCGGGGAAAGCAATTTTTTGAATGCCTGCCATGCGAATTCCAAATTTACAAATTTTTTTTATTTTTTTTTTCACTAGCTTTTGCCCGCGCGGCTTCGCACCCGCTCTTCCCTACTCCAACCTACTATACCCAACTGTACCCTACTCTACCCTACTCTACACAACTCTACCCTACTCTACCCTACTCTACCCTACTCTACCCTACTCTACCCTACTCTACCCTACTCTACCCTACTCTACCCTACTCTACAGTATCCTATGTCCGTCACCAGGCTCTAAGCTACCCGCCAATTTTCAGCCATATCTGTACAACCATTCTTGAGTTATAAATAGTGTAACTAACACGACTTTCTTTTATATATATAGATTTCTTGATGTAAAGAATGCAATTAATAAAATATTAAAGTAGCATAATATCACGCGTGTATTTTCTCAAAGGAGTTAACACAGTTGTACTCGTATATATATTACATTAGTGTCTGCCAAAGGCTTCGCCTGAAGCTGTCAAGTGGAAAATGCCATACAGAAAGTTATGTTAATCATTTTAATGAGTAACCTACATGTTATTGCCGCAAATATATTTATTAATACCCTGTGGTAACGACTTCAACTTACGAGTAGTAGGTTGTCTCGAGGTGACTCTACCGACCCATATTGTGGAATATAAGGCAACATCACGCCTAAGTCCCGCGAAGGGGTTAAGCAGAGATATACTTACTAGCTCTAGTAGTTGCAGTCGTTATGCCAGTTGACTGGCCCTGACTGCAATGACGTAGGTCGTGGGGTCCGATTCCCACCCAGGACCAATGGTTGTGTGATGAGTACGATCATTTGTTCTGTATCTGGGTGTAATTTATCTACAACTAGCTTTGCCCGCGCGGCTTCGCTCCCGCTCTTCCCTACTCCACCCTACTCTACCCTACTCTACCCTACTCTACCCTACTCTACCCTACTCTACCCTACTCTACCCTACTCTACCCTACTCTACCCTACTCTACCCTACTCTACCCTACTACTCTACCCTACTCTACCCTACTCTACCCTACTCTACCCTACTCTACCCTACTCTACCTTACTCTACCCTACTCTACCCTACTCTACCCTACTCTACCCTACTCTACCCTACTCTACCCTACTCTACCCTACTCTACCCTACTCTACCCTACTCTACCCTACTCTACCCTACTCTACCCTACTCTACCCTACTCTACCCTACTCTACCCTACTCTACCCTACTCTACCCTACTCTACCCTAATTTACCCTACTTTACCCTACTCTACAGTATCCTATGTCCGTCACCAGGCTCTAAGCTACCCGCCAATTTTCAGCCATATCGGTACAGCCATTCTTGAGTTATAAATAGTGTAACTAACACGACTTTCTTTTATATATATAGATTTCTTGATGTAAAGAATGCAATTAATAAAATATTAAAGTAGCATAATATCACGCGTGTATTTTCTCAAAGGAGTTAACACAGTTGTACTCGTATATATGTTACATTAGTGTTTGCCAAAGGCTTCGCCTGAAGCTGTCAAGTGGAAAATGCCATACAGAAAGTTATCTTAATCATTTTAATGAGTAACCTACATGTTATTGCCGCAAATATATTTATTTATACCCTGTGGTAACGACTTCAACTTACGAGTAGTAGGTTGCGGGTTCGAACCCATCGAGGCGCTTTACTTTGTGTTTATATCATCACCACTGCTTTCAAAACGGTGAAGGAAAACGTGAGGAAACCGGTATTCTCTAGAACCAGAAATTGGAAAATATGTGTCAACCTCCAACGCGCAATGGGTCCGCGTGTTGGATTACGGCCCACACCCTCTTCCAGATAGGAGGTCTGAGTTTCTACAATGGGAATATTATAAGACTGATTATGGTATGTTATGTTATTACTATCTGATACTTACTGAACTGCAAATGGCAATAAACGTACAAACATTTGAATTTCACGTAATTATTTATTTCATATAAATTTATACATATTTCACATACATCACACAGCGTCGTCTAGTCCCAAGACAAGCAGAGCTTTTGTTACAAGTACTAGACAACTGATAAACATACTTATATATTTCCAAATACATTCCTATATAGATAAATTACACCCAGACACAGAACAAAATATCATGCTCATCACTCAAACATTTGTCCTGGGTGGGAATCGAACCCACGACCTCCGGCATAGCAGTCAGGGCCACTAACCACTAGACCAACAGGCCAGTCGAACCTGTACAGCGTTTACAGAGTAGGCATTGAAATTTCAAACAGTTTCGACTAAACGATTTCTCTATTAGAGTTTCAATGTATTCAAAGAAAATAAAACAATAGCATGTTAACCCTCTCTGTGTACATAGTCAAAGTATGCATATTAATAACACAACGTTAGGCAATCATTTAACGGGTTATAGTTGCGCAGCCATTGAACAATCGAACGGGGGAAGTCCCCGCTACGGGTTTTAGTTTAACAGCCAATAGTTACCGGCAAATAGTGGGAAACTAAGTTATTGAGCTTGAGTGGGTAAAGGTAGTTCAATTAATTATTTATTGCACGTACACATGTATCCAGACAAAGACTGTTGGCTTTCTGTTTTAACAGGGAGTGGGGGGAGGGGGGAGAAGGGGGGGGGGTGATAAATTTGAGAAAGGTTAACTATAGTATTAGTTCAATAGTCATGCAACCCTTTGAGAGCAGTGTGAACACGGCTCTTCTGGCTTCTCTCGGCCTAAAACTCATAAGTCGGAGCCATTACCAGTGGTAATAGTGACTTATGAGTTGTAGGTCGCGGGTTCAAACCCTGCTAGGTTTATTACTTTGTCTAATTTATTTCATCACCACTGCTCTCAAAACGGTGAAGGAAAACATCGTGAGCAAATCGGCATGTCTTAGAATTAAAAAAATCGAAGGCATGTGACATCCACCAACCAGAACTGGGTCCGCGTGGTGGATTACGGCCTATTGCCTCTCCTAGAGAGGGGGCCTGAGTCCCAACAGTGGGTCATGCAACCCTTTGGGGTGATTCCTTAAAATCGAGAGAACGACTCATTCATCTAGCCTTATTTTCTTACCTAACTACTTTGTATCATAAGCCACTGGGCGCAAATGAGTGCCTTTAATACATTTAGTGACCGAGAATAACTAATGTGCTTGGTTCATGGGGTCCGAGTGCGCGTCTCCTTTTCAAGTATATTTCACGCCGACTGATCGACACTTTACGTGACGAGAGGACTGGCTCGTTCTTCGCCCAAAGAATTAGCATTGCCATTCGACGTGGCAATGCTGCCAGTCTTCTGGGCACATTTCCGGATGACAGCGATGTGGAGGAGTACTTTGACACCTGAGCGTACTTTCTCTTTTTGTATTATATTTATGTATAGAGTTAGGTTTTAGTATAAATAGTTTATTTAATATTTAAGTTTTTTTAAAATGTACATAATTATGGATTAAAACAAATTAAATAAAGGTTAGTAATTGGTTAAAAATAAATGTAAATAAAAACATTAAATTGTAATGAAAAAGCTAGGTCAGATGAATGAGACATTCTCTCGGCTTCAAAGAATCTATACTGTACACACGTCCGCTTAATAGACGAGTATTTGTCATGCGCCTGCTCACAGTTACTTACTAAACTTTGAAACCCTGTCACCGTCGTGTCGTTACACACACATTAGGCACACCGGACCGTTTTAGAGTTCCGTAGCCAAATAGCAAAAAACGGAACCCTTATGGATTCGTCATGTCTGTCGGTCTGTCTGTCAGTCCGTATGTCACAGCCACTATTTTTCGAAATTATAAGAACTATACTGTTGAAACTTGGTAAGTAGATGTATTCTGTGAACCGCAGTAAAATTTTCAAACGAAAATAACACAAAAAGTTACTACGAACTACAAGAACTTTTATATTTTGTTACTTGCTGCTACGGAACCCTTCATGGGCGAGTCCGACTCGCAATTGGACGCTTTTTTTTCTAAGGCTGGAAATCATCAATGAACTTTTCCCGTTTTAGATGGAGCGTGAGGCTATGACAGACTTTTAATGACTAAAACTCATTCGTCTTCCTTCAGTTGCCTTAGGGTCACGATGAACAGTTACTATTTGACTATTGTTTCGAACAATCCCTCAGCACTGGCAGGTATCAGCCCTAGCGGGCTCCGTTAAGAGCGCCCAACCCGAGATACATTTCCATACAACCAACCACTTTTACGTGATTATGAAACACAGATATCTTGTAGATATCTAGGTTTCTGTTAAAATCAAAACATGTGTAAAACTAATTCAGTTGGTCTAAATCTGCTATTTTATGTGGATTTTGTCCCTTCATAATACAGTCAGAAAAAAATATTTACAAAAACCTTGCATATTTATTCGAGGCTGAATAACGACATTTTCCAAAATCTTGATTAAATAAAAATATCACGTATATCCTAGAACAAGTTTAATGAAATCGAGTAAGTGACGGATTACCGAAAACCAACAAAACGTTGAGGCGTTATCTCTCTTTTTTTAACGTTGGTTTTTCATCAAACATTGCGTTGGATAAAACAACGATACACAGATCGGGGTCCCTCTTAAAAGAGTCTTGCAACCCTAAACAAAAGTTTATTTTCTCTACCTAATACACTTACACGTTGAACAACAAAATGGGTACAGATTATCTTAGTTTTAAAATCCTACTATAAAGTCTCCTTTGACTCGGCTGTTGTCGGATAAAAATAAACCACAATTCAATTATAACCTCTTAGCTAATGTTTGCATTAGCTCCGTCGTACAGATCCTATACCGATATCTACACTTCTACACTTTAATGTTTGTTTGTATGTTTTTTAGTTTGTAGGTGATAAAGATCTCTGGAAGTACTGGTCCGATAGCAAAAATTTTTTCCCCGATAGAAAGCTGCTTTATTTCTGAGTGACATAGGCTATAAAATTTTCTGTACTCTGGCGAAGCCGCGGGCAACAGCTAGTAGTGTCTATTTTTAAAACGGTTATGTTTTTTTTAGGTGGCAAATCGATACCAATATAATAATAATTTCTCCCGCTCTAGGGTAGAGTAAGAAGTCTTGTTTTACTGACTAATACCCACTCCTATGTTCTTTGCCTTCTTTCCAGGACCCCGGGGGGTTCTCTTTCTTACAACCCTTGGCGCCAAGTAGGCTTCGATCCTGCTCGACCCCTACGAAACCGGTTTAGTTCATAAATGCATTAAGATTTTGCTCTAAAATAGCTCCAAAGTTAATAAATATGGTGTTGCATCCAGAATGAAAGCAGTTGATAAATGACCGGCTTCATGTTAATGGTCTTTAGTGCTCAAAGCAAGCTTCCGGATAGGTTTTCACAAAGCTAGCTTTCACTACTGTACAACATTCGTTTTAGTATATGCGAAACCCGAAACACATGTCTGGTATTTTTATGTAAAGAATCTATGTACGAAATTTCATAACTGTATCATAAAAAAACACGAAGTTATAAGCAAAAATACATAGTCACCGAGCCATCCAGGCGACTGAGGAGTTTTTTGCACTTGCACCCAGCTGCTTGCTGGGGCCTAATACCCGCTATGACCTTCCGTGACCCATGTTGTGCTTAGTGTTTGTGGTATCCAACTTGTGACCTTTTTAATATTTTTGGGATAAAATATAATATGGTGTAAAAACTATAGGAATCTATTCAGTTACTGATTCTAAACAAATCTATATTCAAGTTTTGCATAAACTAAAAATTATGTTATATATGTATATCCAACTCTTTACTGGTCGCTTTTCATATGACTATGTCGCAACAAAACAATTAACATTTGACAAACGCTGACAAAGACAGAAGACTTTTTTGTTTTTTTAGCGATCCTAGAACTGTGTCACGTTGTATACAGGAATATAATGAGCTTGCAACCGAAAGCAATGAACTTTAGGTACTGTTATTTACTTTATTTTTGAAAAAGAAAATTATCAAATAACTACCCCTGCTCTGGGAGCGGTTCCCCCTCCCTGTGTCAGACTTTTACTGACTAAAGCCCACCAGGCATTGGCCCGCTCATATTGTTCTTACTAGACGGCTGGACGGACAACAGACGGCGAGCAACCCATTGCTCATTGCTCGTCCACCACAAGCCCGCGCTCACTGTGACCGGAAATCACGTTTCATATAATTTAAATAAAATTAAAACCCTTACAACTTGGTTCAGCATTTGCTCCAGTGATTTTACCTCTAATATATCACTAATTTCGCACAAAGTACCTTCCGCAAAAATAATAATTTAATCTTAATTTGCTGGTAATGCTAAAAATCCGTGGCCGCGTTTTCATGGTAATTCCGGGGTCTAAATATTCGCAGGGGGGCGGGGTGGTGGTGTGGGGTTCCAGGTTGCATTTACAGGTGGGTGATTCCATTTGCCGCCGTAATGAAACTTTGATCGGGCAAATCAATTGTGTTAGAGGGTCAACTGCGGTGCGGTATGGGTCAGCCTGTCATTGGAGCTGATTGGGTTGTGGTGGGCTACATTATGATAATGAAATCAGCTACTGAACGTGCAGGTTTGTGAGCACCAATCCACCTGACAAACCCGCTTGGTCATCATCATCATCATTTCAGCCGATAGACGTTCACTGTTGGTTATAGGCCTCCCCCAAGTATCGCCACAACGAACGATCCTGTGCGTTCCGCAACCTTCACCAACCACAGCCTTTCCAACGCTGCATTTTCCGGTACACGGTCGCCACTCCAGAACCTTCGGCCCCAATAGCCACGCTTGGTATACTGTAATAACTACTAAAATTAAATATCGGATAATACTTTAAAAGCGCACATTAAACGAACTGTATTTCTCAATTTATTACCTGTCCATAAAGATATTGGATGTAGACAGAAGCTTTAACGCTGTTTTCGAGAACGTCAGCGGTTCTTTGTTTTTGCTGTAACAATCACCTTTCGGCGAGGCAGCGCTTTCAAGCGCCACGCTGGAAAACAAATCCTTTCTCCTGAAGGACGTTTTGACAGCCGGCCCGGCGTGGAAACGCTGCGAGTAAAATCTCGCTGTATTCACAGCACAGTTTTCCGTTAATATTCAACTTTTTTGTAAAAGATTTCATCAAAAAACTATGATAAACTGAGCTCAACTCGGTTCGTTCTTTATTCGACGTTCACGGAGCGCGCCAAATCCCTTAATCTGTGACGCGTCAGCGTTATTTTTAATAAAGTGGCAAAATAATTTCGCAGGTGCTCGCTCGAAGTGCAACTAAATACAGTGCAGGTGGAGGCGCTAGGTGGCGCGGCGATCGATACAGCACGCTACACCCCCTTATGTTCAACAACTGTTCGAATTTCAGCATGCGCTCATTGAAATATTGTATAACCTGTGGAGCCACTGAGCCAGTGATTTATTCATTACACCCATTTATGGCGCTGGTACTCCAATACCATGCATTCCGACTAAATCCTTTGTTCGTTGTGCCGCAATGGCAAAGGGAATAAATAAATGTCGAGCTTAATGGCCCCGATTAAGAAATCGCGCCGTACGGAGAAGTCAGGTGGGCGTTACCTCCGTCCAGAATATTAACTACCTCTCTAGAACTATTTCTACATTCAATTGTCTCTGCAGAGCCACTTACTACATTGGGAACTTTTCTTTGCTTTTTCTTTTAAAAATATAGTCAGCAACTCGCACTGCTGCAAGTTTCTTTTTTCGCATTCCGCTGGGACGTCGCGTGGACGGCTGTATGAGATTAGATTGAAACTCAAGATCGTTTTATAAGTGGCTTTATTTTATGGTAAACAAACAAAATATTTTGTAATGCATGGAAATATTACAAGCGGAGTTCATACATAAGCATCGTACACATGTGAGGAATACTCGAGAGCAGCCAGCGGCAATCTGCAGCCCAACAGTGAAGACGATATATCTGTTTGTACGTCACTAGCAGTGATAAATGGCTGTCGTACTGAAATGTCTTCAGTTTCCAAAACAGAGTTTCGGAGCCTTTGTGCTAACTAGCACCGACTATGAAACTTGACGAGACCTTTGTAGTACAAGTTAGCATCGCCATCGTACTGAATCAGGCGTAGTCGGGAGCCTTGACAAGTCTTAGGACTGACACCCGCGATGTACTTTTAATCGTTTGAGTTTCGCCGAGTACATTATACTTAGGTGAAGTACTTTGAAAGCTTTATAGGGACTTTTGCTTGCGTTAAATATGACAGTTGTTGTCGAACGGTTCGACCGATCTTCCTTTATCATCATCATCATTTCAGCCGATATATTTATTAAAACTTCATGCAACATAAAAGTACAAAGGCGGACTTTTGCCTTAGGCATTCTCTACCAGTCTACCTAGGGTGGTAAAGTGGAAAACATGGCAGATGCATAAAAAATGAGTAAAAATAAAAGTTTATGAAGAAAAAAATGACTCAAAATGATGTGCAAATACAAAAAAAAACCATATATACAAAATAAATATACATATTTATACGTTCATTGTTGGACATAGGCCTCCCCCAAGTGTCACCACAAAGAACGATCCTGTGCGTCTCGCTCTTATATAGGACAAAAAAATACTTTTGTCCGCCAAACAAATCATAATAATATTAGATAGATGGAATAGAGGCAACTTATTAGCCGCTCACGACTTCGTTTGCCCGAAAAAATCCAAGTTACAAGATAATATTGGCTTTGCCCGCCACCGAATCATGAACACGTACCTAACCCTAATATTTACTTATCCCAGACAAAGATCTTGCTCCCAATTTTCATGGACGACTCTTTGTTTATGTATTGGAAAATGTTGCGACGGAAAATGAGAAAAACGTATGTTATCGAGGTTTACTCGAAATTATTTTTGCTTTCGTTCTACGAATTATCTTGTACCCAACTACGGCGAAAGCGAAATGAGGGTTATGATTTTAAGCCGTATATATTTTTATCCACGCCCTCTAGCGGACGTACAGTAATACATTTTAAAAAGTTTATCAGAAATGTGCCGTGTTGGAAATCAATTAAATCCATTTAAAACCATAAACATTTTGATTGTTTTGACGCTGCCATACCTACAGTAGACAATATAACTCTTGTTTTTTAATGTATTATATTGATTCGGCTATTTATTAAGCTTATAACATTTATGAACGTTAGTTTTCTTTTTTATACTGGTACAATTATTCAGTAAATATTAATGAAAAAATAAAGACTAATTAATAATTAATCAATACAACTTTTGTTAATTTTTGAAATAAGAGTAAAGTATTTCGGGCTGAGAATGTTTAATTTATTAATTATTCGTATGTCGTTTGTAGATTTATTTTAACTAGTGACACTATCGATTAAGAATCTTGTACGTTACGAGATATAAGTGACAAAACTAGAGACCGCAGCTAATTGAAAGGCACCCATTATCTTTACCATAGACGTAGGTAAAAACAATGGCCTCTTTGTACCAATAGCTACCTAATTATTTCATAAATATACAATACACATATTTATTTAATATTTTATACGTTAAAATAAATGCCAATGCGGAAAATGTTATTCGGCAAATTGCCTAGAGCGAGTTTATTGTACAGAACAATTAAATTATTTAAGAAAACAACTTCGTATGTACGAGGGTTCATGCAGCGCTCTGATATGAGTTCATTTAAGTTTATGTTTGGTGTAGCTTGTCGTTTGCACTCTGCACCGCTGCAGCGCTTGCATGAGCCCAGTTTAAGCTTAATTTGGATGGAACGTACATTACGTACGTTTTCAACTGTAATGAATATCGCTAACGAGGGTCTGCGAGCGCTGGAGCGCTGGAGCGGTAACATGCCTTCATTAACTGTCTAAATTACGTGCCGCCGGACTCATAGCCTCACGTAATAATAAGATTGCGTTATATTTGCGACGGTTCCGTCGTCTCCTCCAGCCGTGTAGTTTACTACACCGTAATGCACGAACCAGTAGCGCTGCATTTCTGCATTTTCTCCAATGAAATCGTCCGCCCGACCGCCGATCGTCTTATTTGATTTGAATGCGCTAGTAAGCAATATTATACGAATGATTTGCTTTCCCCTGCATTTCGGATTTATAAAATTCGAAAATGTAATTTTAAAAGGACATTCTTGGTTTTTTTTTGTCTTTTTTCGTTCTTGTTTGTCCGTTTTTTGTCACGTAATAAATTGGTACAAAATTTTGTGTTTATTTCATTATTTTTGGAGCGCACTTTGAATACTTACTTATGTACCTAAACTCGTTAAAAAATAAAAGGAAAGTCTAGAATGTAACTTGGAACGAAAGTGAAAGAAACAATACTATAATAATTAATTACATAGTGTTTTAAAATAACATATAATTTTTTTGGCGTATATGATGGAATATTTTGCGAGTGTTATTTTTGCGTAAGTATATAAGTTTTCGTCACGGACCTTTTATTTTTGTCAGTACATACCAGTAGCAGTGTGCAATTAGTCCTATTTTTCTTTTTTATAGCGCAATGTATCGTGTTTATTTTGACGGATAGATTAATTTATCGGTCTGTCGTGTGAACCGAACGTGTGAGAAAATAGTGGGATTGTTGGCCTAAATGTGGGAGTAACGTGGGCCTGTACGCTCTAGGAGCTGTTAGCTCCAAATAAGCAAGGGACTTAGCAAACTGAAGATAGTATCACCATATATGTAGGTACGTTTGTCGAAACTTGTGGGAAGCTCCAGACAACTGCGATACGTCGGAGTCGGAGGTCACAGCTAGGTTTGATACATCACAAAATCAAGCAAAAACGAGACACGCTTGTCATTGAGTGCTACCGTTTTGCCACACACAATATTTTACACTAAACAATAAATACCATAAATAATAGATCTTTTCTGAAAACAGCATCAAAATTGATTCTTAAATGAAGCAATAATTAGTATTTCTAATATTAGTTTAAGAAAGAGTGAGGGTGAGGCGGGAATATCCCCAGATTTGAAAGGTTTCTGGCTTAGTTATTTTTAAAAAGATTTGAAAAATTATTTACTTTTGTTATTTTTGACATTTTAATACAAATTATAGGTCAAAATACCATTTCTTAAAATGGAAAATAAAATTATAACAAAAATACGCTGCTCTCAAAACGGTGAAGGAAAACATCGTGAGGAAACAGGCATGTCCTAGAACCAAAAATTCGAAGACATGTGACCCGTACTAGGCCCGCGTGGTGGATTACGGCCCATTCCATCTTCTAGAGAAGAGACCTGAGTCCCAACAGTGGGAACATTAAAGGCTGATGATGATGATAACAAAAATTTATGTGAAAGAATCTTTGAAACATCTTAACAAATCCATAAACGTAGGTAAACGTTTTTAAGTATTTGTGTGTTCATAAATTAATGTTGATTGAAACTCGTGGACATATTGCACGGCTACAAAAATTAGGAATATAGTTTTTTTAATGGTGGGGAAAATCGTCCAATGACAACCCTCGCTCTTGGGCGGAGTGGGAGGTAGTGTTAAACTCTTACTGACTAAAAACCCTCCCCGTTCCTTCTAGCCTTCACATCGGGGCTCGAACACCCTTTCAGATAACCCTGGCCCCAGTTAGGTATATAATTGAATTCTAGTCGCTACTGGCCGGAATTTCGTGACCTCTCTAAAAGAACATAAAACACATTCAGAGAGAGTTTTTCAGAGTAGGTAGGTGTCAATTCAGTCTACAGCTAATAATGTTGTATCTTTTGACGAAATGGAAAGTTCTTAATTGCTTTTAATACATTTTCAATGTAAGCGAACAAACTTTGTCATTAGACGAGTTTTGGCACCGCTTGGAGGCTCGCGACGCCTTGTGTACCCAGAGAAGTACATGAGATCTTTTGTCCTTATTTAGACGAAGGCGAGTGATCTCACGTTTTCACATTAATAATAGGTATCTAGTTTCATTAGAATAACCTAAAGGGCCTCTCCGAGTTGGCTTCGGCCCCTTGTATTCCTCCCAAAGGCCCAGGACCTCAGGGTCCTGTGATAAATAAAGAAATAATAATAATAATATTCCACAACTATCACACAACGCCGTCTAGTCCCAAGCTAAATATAGCTTGTGTTATGGGTACTAGACAGCTGATGAACATACTTATATATTTCTAAACGCTAGTAATATATATGTCAATGCATATTATAGATAATTTACACCCAGACACAGAACAAATGACCATGCTCATCACATAAACATTTGTCCTGGGTGGGAATCGAACCCACGACCTTCGGCATAGCAGTCAGGGCCACTAACCTCTAGACCAACAGGCCAGTCACATAGAATTTTTAATATAAAAAAAATTACTCCGCTTTCAACGGCAGAGCTTGAGTGACGTTTAATCTATTTCGCACGACAAAAACTTAATTTCAGTACTTGAAGCGGTCTGTGTCGTTTATGTAATTTTATAGTAGATTTTCCTACATTTGTCGAGCACAGAAGATTTATTATGATTCTTAGTAAATTTGCATGCTATCTGAAGGAATTTGTGTGTAATTTGTCTTTCTTTACCGCGCCAAATTACAACGAAGCGAAACAAATTAATGTCGTTTATTACGAGTACATTGTAACAACGAATAAGACAAAGTAATTGAGTTAAATAAACGTGATGTAAAGAGAAAAGGATTTCTAAAAAAAACTTTCGTTTATCCTACCTAGTACTTTATTGGATAACCATTAACCCTTCAGATACCGTCAATTAGAGACACAATAGTAAGACAATAGATACGCGGCCACCGGTGGTCGCTTGGGGATTCATGAATTAAAATTCTGTACCTGTCCCTGTCTCCACTAAGCAAGTCTTCTTACTAGCTTTTATTTAGTTTCACATGTCCCGATGTTTGTCTGTAAACAAATTTTGTAAATTAAATTTGACCCACTTCCCGGTTACCGATTGGGCTGAAATTTTGCATGCATATGTAAATCAGATGACAATGCAAAATTATTATGATGATGGAACCGGAAGGTGGCTATAGGAATTTCGTAGTTAAACGACATAACCCCATTGAGTTTGGGCTCGTATGATTCGTCTTGACGAGTATTAATTATATATACTCGTAGGTATTACCCAGCTATATAAAGTTTGCTATGAAAAAAATATTTTCATTAAAAGCTTGTTTTTAGTTCGTTTTAGATGAACGTGAACAGTTCCATTCTTGGGAAAATGTTTCTCTCATTCCGACGATTGTTCTCGGTATTGTACTTCATCTTACCTATTCCTGAAAAAGCTTCTTAGAAAAAAAAAACAATAGGTATACTCCGTTAAATAGCATTAAACATTTATCAAAACCTTTTTTTACTGTCCGTTCAAACGATTTTGACTTTTATTACGTTGCATGACAAAGAGCGGCTGCAGTAAATAGTTGGTATTGTAACCACTTTTTTTTTGCTTTTATTACCTACGAAATAGAGGTTAAAATCGGTTGAATAGACTGTAAAAAAGGTTTCTTTAAATGTAATAGACAACTAACTTAACCTAACCTAACGCGAATAGGGTATAGATGAGAAAAAAGGCGGTATAGGTACATTACTATTTCAATAGTATCGTCCTTGTATAAGTGTACCTAACGATGCAGTGTCGAAATGTTCCCACGATTACAGAGTGGGGCGATATGTGCAGCCGAACTTACTCTAAACCTCTAAACAAATAGCAACAAACTCGACCATAGAGCTCAGTGTTATCCGCCCACTCCAAACACCATGCTAATACAGACGAGACAAGACGTGCGACCGAGTTATAATATACCTCAAAAAAGGTAGGTACTTTTTTTGAGGTCGGAAATCATCAAATAGCGAGAGGGAGTTACAGAATAAAACCCATCTGTGTTTTCCAGTAACCCTTCGCGCTCCTTGCCAAAGAAACTCTTTCGAACAACCCGCAACCGTAGAAGCAACAAGATATATGTTACCAAGATTATATCATGATATGATTTAAAATAGTGTCCTATTCATGGTGTTTTTACACGTTCTTCTCCATAGAGATCTATCTACGCTTTGGAACGTGCAATTTAGCTTGGTAAGATGTCCCTACACGATTCTACACAAAATTTATTAAGTTTACTCGCGAACGAGAATCTTTGATGCTTTTTAATATTCATTACATTTTAAGTTTTAATGGAGTAAATCATGTACAGTCGAGGTATGTGTAATTTCGCCAGTTTTTTTAATTTATTACTCGTAATATAATTTCCTCCTACAAGGTGGACCGGTGAAGGTTGCGGGAATCCGATGGATGCAGAACGCACAGGATTGATCATTGTGGCGACACTTGGGGGAGGCTTATGTCCAACAGTGGACGTCTGTCGGCTGAAATGATGATGATGAATATAATTTCAAGCTAGGTCAACAAGCAGACTACTATACTTACATTATGTTATTTAGAACAATTAGCACAGAATAAGTAATACAAGCCATTAATCATAAATCTTTCGTGTAGTTGAGATGAAGCTAAAACTTTCAAAGGACTGATCATTCCACAAGTTACTTTCGTCAAATCAGTTTTGTTAGTGTGACATGTTAAATTAGCAAAGTGTCATTCGGTGACATACGAATACTGAGTGTTACTGTCCCCCCGCAGGGGACTCAAAAAAACGCCGCCACAAAAAAAAAGCTAGAAGCCGGTGCAAAAAACAGCTGAAGCGCGCGACAGCTTGTGGCCGGCTTGAAGTTTGAAGCGGCTTCAAGCGTTTTTTTTTTGTGGCGGCATCGCCGCACACGAGCCACATAAAAGGCCGCTTCAAAATGAAGCTTGAAGCGGTGTTTTTTTGAAGCCCGTGTACGGGGGACAGTAACAGTAGGTATATAGTTAATGAAGTAAAACAAAACGGACTAAAGGTGACGAACCTATATTTCTTGTGACTGTATGTATGTACGTGTATTTTTTGTTCATTTTCACTTGTAATAAAATTCGATACAAAATTATGTAGGCACAACCCAAATTACAAAACCCATTTTTCTTTCTACTAGGTGGTTATGTAAAGTAGGTCCCTGTCTACGAATAAATTCTAAAGTGGGGTAACTCGTCTTTTGTTTGTAGGCTTTAATTAAAAGAGGTTTTGTTTCAATTAAATTAAGTTTCATTTGCACGACGCAAGAAAAAGTTCTTAATTGGCGGGAACCAAACACTTCCAGGCGTTGATTGCTCGAAACTTTGAATACAGCTAGCGATAAATAAATTAGGGATACGGGAATCACGAATCATGCGTGACCTAGATTTATATTATGCACTGCTATAAAGCAATAATTGGAATGTCTGATTGTTGTTTTGTATGTTAATTACTATAATTAACCCTTCAGATACCGTCAATTAGAAACACAATAGTAAGACAATAGATGCGCGGCCACCGGGTGTCGCTTGGGGATTCATGAATTAATAGGTAAAATAAAACGTAACATAATAATATTCCACAACTAACACAACGCCGTCTAGTCCCAAGCTAAGCAGAGCTTGTGTTATGGGTACTAGACAACTGATAAACATACTTAATATCAAGCTAGTTGATTATAGCAATAGCTTCTTTCGTCTAATCATGATCATCATCATTTCAGCCGATAGACGTCCACTGTTGGACATAGGCCTCCCCCAAGTGCCCCCACAATGAACGATCCTGTGCGTCTCGCAACCATTGGATTCCCGCAGCCTTCACCAGGTCATCGGTCCACCTTGTAGGAGGTCTATCAACGCTGCGTTTTCCGTTATGCGGTCGCCACTCCAGAACCTTTCGGCTCCAATGGCCATCTCTTCTGTGAGCAATGTGCCCTTTATTTCGTCTATTAGTTAATATTTATTATTTATTTATGTACACACAAACACTTAAAAACGAAAGGAACAAATACAGATAGATTTTACGGTGGGTAAAAATCATCCAAATGACATCCTTTGCCCTTGGGCGGAGTGGGAGATAGTGTCAGACTCTTACTGACTAAAAAACCCACCTCGTTCCTTCTTGCCTTTCATACCGGGGACGAACTTCCCTTTTAGATCTAGACCCTGCCTCAGTAGGCTTCGACCTACTGTTGCTGATCTTTTAGGAAGATCAACACTTACTTTGCTGGCTGGTATGAAACACATTATTACCATTTGAGCCAAATGCGGTCCACTACTGGATATAAGCTTTCAAGCGCTGTCACTTAGATAGGTCGATGATGGATGGTGATAGTGGAGCTTTTAGCATCAAGAGTACCTACTCCCACGGCCCATGCCAGATTGATTTTACTGGCCTTATTTATGGGGTTTTTTTAACACCACACCAGCTAATGGATCCATGTGCCCATCTCATTACCACTTTTGTTTGGAGGCTTTATCTGTTACCTTTGTTCTTTTGCACAATAAAACATATGCAATCATAAAAAAAATACGTTCGAAACACGCAAATGCTACTCTGATAAAACCCATTTTGGGATTCTGCAAACATAGCTTCATTTATGTAAATTGTTCTTCCATTATTGCACACACAATGCAAGGCATTAGTGGCAAGAAATTCCATTTCTGCCAAATGTTCTTAATTACGGTAATGAGTAAACAGGATTGTGTGTGTACTTCCATGAAACAACCACGTTTGAAGTAGGAGAATTACTGCTGTTTGAATAACCCTTTGGGGTACTGCATCGACGCCGAGTTGCTTGCCTGTCCGTTTTCTATCGTTTACATTTCGGGGAGTGTGCACTGGAGCTACACAATTTAACTCCACCAAGTCCATTCCATCATCGGATCACAAGACGTACGGCGTTGCGCCACCGGTACATAGTGGACATCCCACCCATACGTACAAAGCGTTTTGGGAATACATTGATTATGCGTACAGCTAAGGAGTGGAATTCCCTGCCGGAGTCATGATAGCTATAATCTAGGGGTCTTTAAGTCAAGAGTGAATCTAGGCAAGAGTGTTCCATCGTCGGCCACATCATCGCTTACTATCAGGTGAGATAGTGGTCAAACGTGAGCCTATACATTATTAAAAAAAAACTGTCTATGTTAAGCGAATTCCTAACAACCTTCTTTTGGCTCCGGAAGAGTTAGGGTAATATCGTGCGGATTTCATCACGCATGCAGAATTGCTCCGCATGCGGGGTTGCTACCTGATATCACTACCCGCATGCCGCGTGCGTATTCCACGCATTACAAAAAATACTTGTATGAAAAGGACATTTGCGGGGACTACGCGTGGGGAGCAATCTCGCATGCGTAATGAATTCCGCACGATTTTAAAAACACACTATGGAATAGTTTCCATAGGGCAGCCGAAGGGTACGTTTTAGTAAGAATAGTCTGACTCCGTCTCGCTCCACACTGAGCAAGTGAAGTTAGTTGATGATTTTCCAATCAAAAGAAAAAGTTATCGATCAGTATTTAACTTAAAATGTAATGCGTAGCTGGGAAAATATTAAACCATGTCTTGATATCATAAAAAAATGTTGCACCTAAATATCTAAGAAGTACCCACGTTACACCTAAAATTATAATCGGACGGGAAAACCACAACAGGAAAATTGTTCCAGTCCTTCGATGTACGTTGTTAAAAACTCTTCGGTCCGGACTAAGCGTTTTGCCTCGTCGTTTATACAGTGTACATCGAAGGACTGGAACAATTTTCCTGTTGCAGTTTTCCCGTCCGATTTTATTTTTGGGTGTCTTCAAGGTTAAAGTGAATAGGCTCTTAATAATCTAGTGCGCCTCACCATCACTGCTTACCATCAGGTGGGATCGCAGTCAAGCACTAGTTCCTCTACACAAATATAATAAAGAAGCAAAGTTTTTTTTTAATAGGATTTGGTCTCTGGAAGTACCGATCTGATTGCTAAAATTTTTTCACCGATAGAAAGCTGCTTTATTCCTGAGTGTCATAGGCTATAATATATTGTATGTACGTGGACAAAGCTGCGGACTAAAGCTAAAGCTAGTATCAACTTGAAAAAAAGTGTATTTACAAAATCTTATTAAAATTAACTTAAAGTGCGTCACATTTTGTTTCCTTTACTGTAAAAGGTAAATGTATAAAGGTTTCTTTGAATGTAATTAGATGACGTTGGATATTCTTGTGAACATGGATGTTCATTCAAAGACTGGATTGCTAGAACAAAGTTTATATTCCAGCAAACAGAACTTACTACTTATAAAAGCTAAAAGGGTAGAAAAAGTGGGAAGTAAGTAATAGTTTATATGGCAGTAACAGTGTATTCAAGAGAACTAGCACAGAAAGAAACAGAAGCCAATATATGTACTTTACTGCAGTTTAATTTATTTTTCTAAGGGTTATAAGTATAAATTAAACCAATAGGTAATTTTAGTAATAGGGTAAAGGGAGGTGTATTGGTGATATAAGTAATGTGGTGATATTTATTTTAAAACAGAATACCACTCAGTTCCAAGCAAGCACATTCATGAGACAGCGCTAGCGAGTTGTTACGAGCGTAAGGAAGATAAATATCTTCATACTAGTAACATATTGCATGGTATTTTCTTTAATATATCCTAATTGTACTGTTTTTAAATTTAAATGTATGTGTGAGGTACAAATAAACGTTTTTCTTTCTATCTTTCTTGCTATATTATGCATAAGAAACTGTATGGTATTGTGTATAATCACCATTATACCTCCGTTTGTTATATATGTAGACTAGCGACCCGCCCTGCCTTCGCTCGGGTAATTCTCCACTATTTAATGGATGTTATTATATATAAACCTTCCTCTTGAATCACTCTATCTATTAAAAAAAACCGCATCAAAATCCGTTGCGTTGTTTTAAAGATTTAAGCGTACATAGGGATATAGGGACAGAAAAAGCGACTTTGTTTCATATATAATTATTTCGTTATTTAATTTCTAAAATATATATATTATTAACCGAATCAAGCCCTCGATCCAACCGTCTTATTAGAATCTCCTAAGATGTTGGTCGACTATTGGCTGACACGACTATCGGTACAATGTCCAAATCCCCTATGTAGATTGGCTTATCTTTCTCGGCTTTCACGAGGTTCTCGTCATGCGGGATGGTTAATTCATGCGGGACTGTAAAAATGCTTGGCAAAGTCATCCTTTCATTCCTTTCAGCTCTGAGCCACTTCTTGCCGATTCCATAGGAAGTTCATCTAAGTCGAACCGCCATTTCCATTGTAGCTGCGACCATGTCTCGAAACATTTACTTAGTCTTATAATAACTGGGCAAGTGCGAGCCGGACTCGCGCCCTGAGGGTTCTATACAAACTTACCTATGTAAAGAGTGCAATTCCCGATTGCAATCTCGAAGTCTTATAAACCTTGCTTTATGCATAATTTCAGAATTACCTTAGAATTTTGACTCCCTTGTGTGTCACAATATACATTTTTTGCGACATTTTGGCCGTATTATTTTTTTTCGTTAACTTAGAAGTTTGATATTTTCACAGCTTCAAGAGACCGCAAACTTTAGTATATGGTTTTAATTTCAACTCGATATCTCCGCGTTCTTGAGATAAAGGATCACACAGACAGACAGATAGTCGGACGGACGGCACAACAAAGTGATTTATTTATTTTATTGTTATAAACTAGTGCTTGACTACGATCCCGCCTGATGGTAAGCAGTGATGCAATCTCCGATGGTTAGGCGCACTAGTTTATTAAAAGCCTATTCACTCTAGCCTTGAAGACACCCAAATTATAATCGGACGTGATCCTAAAAGGGTGCCGTTTTTCGTTTTAACGTAGGGAACCCTAAAAAAACTCGTAATTACAGCGAAACAAAGTTTCAAAACAGAGTTATTTGATGTGTCGTACTGGATCTTTTATTCAACCTTTGTTAAAGCGAACATGACTCTAATAAGGCGAGTATGAGTGGAATGTGTGAAGGTTATTTCTCGGGAATCTTCGCGCGGCGTGCTGCTGACATATTCGCTTATTATGTAAATCATATGCTTGGTTGGTTTAAATAGCAAGTTCTACTGCTGAGCATGTGGTCCTGCGTCGGGCAATCTATTTTCCCGATTGGGTTTTTCTATTTGGTTCTCTTCATATCCGAGTTTTGACTCCGAGAATTTGTGACCGCTTTGTGATAATAGGCTCGCCTCTATTGGATTACATTTTCTAATCATTCTATTTCGCCTATTTTTTTAATGATAGTGGACTAGTGCTTGACTGCGATCCCACCTGATGATAAGCAGCGATGCAATCGTTGATGGCGAAGCGCACTAGTTTACTATATATCTTGTTCACTCTTTCCTTGAAGAAGCCTTGTTTAATTTTCTAATATGTATGTACGTAATGACGTCACTTTGTTTTCGAACTGTCTTATTGTTTTACTTGCACCGTTCTGATTTTACAGATAAAGTCAAAAATGTTTAGCCTGAGTTTAAATGTTTAGTTTGAGCTTAAGATGTTCTGTGTATTATCCTAATCTTAGCCATCATGAGATGGGAGTAGACATACATACCTAACTAATAAAAATATTTCACAACTATCACACAACGCCGTCTTGCCCCAAGCTAAGCAAAGCTTGTGACATTAGTACTAAACAACTGACATACAAACATATTATAGATAAATTACACCCAGATACAGAACAAATGATCGTACTCATCACACAAACATTGGTCCTGGGTGAGAATCGGACCCCACGACCTACGTCATTGCAGTCCGGGCCAGTCAACTGGCATAACGACTGCAACTACTAGAGCTAGAAAGTATATCTCTGCTTAACCCTTTGCGGGACTTAGGCGTGATGTTGCCTTATATTCCACAATATGGGTCGCAGCCACAAGTTGACACAGTTCTAGGAGGTGAAGATTACAATCATCAATTATTCGCTCTAATTGCGGCCATTATGAAATTTTAATGAATGCATAAATAAGTAGGTACTCCCTACTCTGCTATAGATGGATGGGGGCCTTTATTTCTGGGGTGATATATCTTTGTTCTCGCGGTTCACCCGCGTCTTTAGTTACTGCTCTTTTTCCGAGGGTTGTAGCAAAGAGGACTTTATCGCCATTCACTTAGCAAAAAGCACAAAATTCCTTTTGGTTTTATGAAGCAAAAAGAGGGCAGTTTGGGTCCAAAGAACCGTTATAATATTATTTGAAGGAATGCTATTTTTTAACGAGATATATAAGGTACTGAAGGTAAGGAGTTTCATAGCTTTATGCTTTGTCATCTGTCACCACCACTGGCTTCTATTATCTCCCATAAACCCAGCTATTGCACGCAGAATGATATTTCTAATACGACTGGTAGCATAGCATAGTCGGCCTTATAATGTTTGCACTGTTGGGACTCAGGCCTCCTTGTTTAGGAGAGGTAGTGGGCTTTATGTCTTCGAATTTTTGGTTCTATTACATGCTGGTTTCCTCACGATGTTTTCCTTCACCGTTTTGAGAGCAGTGGTAATGAAATAAAATACACAAAGTAATGCGCCTGGCTGGGTTTGAACCTGCGACCTACAACTTGTAAGTCGGTGTCTTTACCACTCGGCTACCACTGCTCTCCATCCTCTAATAAAGCGACTGGTAGTTCCAGTGATTGAATTATCGCGTTTGAACAACCAATAGAACAAAAACAATTCCGTTTTATCCTACTACGTATACCATGAACAAACATATACAATATACATATCTACACATATATTATGATCAAATAACACATATAAAAAATCCGTCTTTATTAGTGTGATACGATAGTGCAAAATCGAATGCTAAAATTTCATCTCATTCAAATGGGATTTCTTTATACTTCGAATGGGTTCAACTGAAAAATATAGCTTTTTAAAACAGGTTTCGTCTGTGGACATAAGACGTGCAACTCCCGCAAAGTTGTGCAAACAATATCTACAAACACTTTAGTAATTGGTTTACAAAATCTAGAGAGTATCTAGTGTCCACAAAACTGGTGGAACGAAGGACATACGAAGTAAATAGAACGGAATACCGAATAACAAACCGGGTTAGAATTTCAACTAGCTAACA
Source organism: Mythimna lalbum (assembly GCA_949319445.1). Lineage (NCBI taxonomy): Eukaryota > Metazoa > Arthropoda > Insecta > Lepidoptera > Noctuidae > Mythimna > Mythimna lalbum. The sequence goes on along the minus strand of OX439345.1, from coordinate 27,700,353 downwards.
TGAAGCCTGGAACTGGTCGGTAGAAATGTAGATAAATACATATTCGTTTTTAGGGTTTCATATCTCTTTTCGTGAAAAGAGATACTTCGGTTTATGTCGGAGAAAATCAAAAGTCATAGGGTACTTTCCGTAGACTCTGAATCCTGAAATTCGGCAAAATCAAGCTATTATAGCATAAATAGAGAAACAAATTTGAAAACTGTAAAATTGTTGTTACACCACAATTTTTTTTCTGATGCTCGGAAAAATCTTCCGAGACTTAATTCCGGAATTGAACTATTTACATGGTTAAGTTTGTACGGAACCCTCAGAGCGCGAGTTAGACTCGCACTGGCCAGTTTTTTTTTATGTTTCATAAAATACATATATATTTTTCATGCCCGATGATTATCCACGGGATTTTCGAGAAATTCGGCAGTTAACGTGTTTTATGTGATTGAAAAACATACGTGTATGTAAAAACATATTTTATGCATGTGTTTCAACGTCAGTCTGTCGCAGCCACTGAAATATGTATTGTATGTGCTGTTGTGATCCATATTTAAATCGAAAAATATGTGTTGTAAGAATAATAAACGAGTGCTACGCGGCCGGGTGCTACGCCGTAGACCTTGATTCTACGATTTATAGTTGTAGTTAGAGTTGGGCTTTTATGATTTATTTCGGAAAAATTTCATTATTAGTCTATGCTAATTACAAAAAAAAAACCACAATATTTGGTTATCTCACACCAGATGAGAAGCAATAATAATAAAACATACTTATTTAGATAACCCTACTATCCCTACTAATATTATAAATGCGAAAGTAACTCTGTCTGTCTGTTACGCTTTCACGCAAAAACTACTGAACGGATTTAGATCAAATTTGGTAGGTAGGTAGAAGAGACACTGGAATAACACATAGGTTACCTATAATTCCACTGCTGAGCACGAGTCTCTGCCCGCGCGATATAAACTGTAGTCCACGCGGGCGAAGCCGCGGGCGGAAAGCTAGTAATTAAATAAAACTAATAATTAACTCTATGTTAATTGTGCCTAAAATTACATTAGTTCGGAATTTGATAGAACAAAATATTTTTTACTCAAAAAATAATAATATTATCTTTAATGTAGGATTTCAATAATAATAAAAGGTCTAAAGAAAGTAAGTCAAACGAGGATTGACATATCATCAAACTGTAACGTTTAAAACAATCTGGCAAGATATGCATCCAACCTTTTACCAGAATATGCATAATATAACAATTTTACAAACCATTACAGAAAATTGTTACTTATTTATCACTTGGTTACATGCATATACCTAATATATTTTCTCAACTAATGATATCTCGCCGTGTCCATATATACCGATCATTAATAGAAAGGTCAACAAAGTTTTACTCTTCATTAATGAATAGCTTTCTCTTCCCAAGAAATTCCGAACAACTTTTTACCGAATAATGGTAGATCTACCAAAAATATCACGGTTGTATTGTCTAAAAAGAAGCCGCCAAATCTCTGACTCCTAAGACACAAGTCTGTTTAGGAGCTCGATAATTCGACAACAATTTTGACTGATCAGCTCCCCAAGCCAAGTCACAACCGTTTCGCTTGCGTCAAACGCTTCGAGTTGACCTTGCCGCTAATTCTTTTGTTCTGACCACGTGACTGAGCGTTGAGATGACGTCATTCCCGTACATTTGAAGCTTTCTACTAGCGTTAACTATTGCAGATTTGCAACTTGGATAGGGGTACTGTCCAACCTAACGTTTTTTACGCTATGTTCTATGCTGATTTTATATACAAACTAGCTTCTGCCTGCGGCTTCGCCCGCGTCATTGTAGGTTCCTCTATACAAGCTTTAGACCCCGTTTCATCTCCTTAAAAGCTGAATTTACGAAAATTATTTCCTAGTGCTCGCCTACATCATAAAAGGAAGCCCTGTGCAAAATTTCACCCTCCTAGTATCAGTAATTTCAGCTGTACGTTGATATGTCAGTCAGTCAGTTTCTCCTATTACAAGCTTTTATTTAGCCCGATGTTTGTCTGTAATCAAATCTTGTAAATTGAATTTGACCCACTTCCCGGTAACCGATTGAGCTGCAATTTTGCATACATGTGTAAATCAGATGACAATGCAAAATTATTATGACATGGAGCTGATCTGATGATGGAACCGGAAGGTGGCTATATGAACTTGGTAGTTAAACGACACGACTCCATCGAGTTTCGGCTCGTATGATTCGTATTGACGTGTATTAATTATATAGGTATACCGAACTATAAAAGCTTGCTATAGAAAAATATATACATTAAAAGCTTGTTATTTATATAGGTAAACTATTATTATTGTTACTTATGTACACCGTATTTTTTGCCAGGGCTGGTAGCAGTTGATTTCCCCTTGAAGTTCCTGATTGGATTGCATCTTATCCGTAACCTAGAAAGATATCCTTATCAGATGAAACCAGCGACGTTGCACGATCATCGGGAATATAGGTCCGTCTTGAGAAGACATTTTATTTTAGAGAGATACTAGTCATAGATGTAAGACTCGTAGATGAAGCAAAGAGAATCGATTTGAAATCTTGTCGTCAGAAATTGAATTGAGTTTTGAGACGTAAGGCTTTTTTTTTTTTTGTCGACGGAGAAAATCATCTTTGACGAAACCCGCTCTTGGGTGGAGCGGGAGACAGTGTCAGACTCTTACTGACTAAAAACCCCGCGCCGTTCCTTCTAGCGTTCATACCGGGGCACGAGCTCCCTTTCGGACAACCCTGTCCCCAGTAGGCTTCGACCCAGCTGGGCCCCTCCTGCTGCTGACAACTCCTTGAGGCGCGCGGGAACAGTGCGCGCCGTCGACGTCCTGGACTCGGTCCATTACCGGACGATCGGACAGCGAGCTACCCATGGCTCGCCGTCCGCGAGCCCGCGTCTACGGTGGCCGGAAATCGGGATCGGAATCCCGGCGGCGGCGGCGAGGGCGCCGTTGCCTGATGCGGTCGGCCTCCTCCTTTGCAAGCATTACTGCTTCGCAGAAGGAGGCTACCGCCGGCCATTCCTCCTCGCTCCGGACCATGGCCTCGACCAGGGCCCGGCGCGAGAGGTCTTCGCCGCCGATCGCCCCCACGAGGGCACGGCGATGCTCCGCCCAGGCAGGGCACACCTCGACGGTGTGCTCCACCGTGTCCTCCGGGCGTTGCGCACAGTGGCGACACCCGGGCGTCTCTTCCGCTTGAATCCGATGCAGGAACCTCCCGAACTTGCCATGTCCTGTGAGGACCTGCGTCGTGCGGAAGGTAAGGACGCCGTGAGGTCTTTCCAGCCACGCCTCAAAGAGGGGACTTACCGCCATAATCGTGGCGTGCCCGAGACGTAAGGCTAGGTTAGTATCCGAAGAAAGCGTAACCCAGTAAAACATCTTTATTGGATGAAAAGCAGCCGCATTGCTATTGCATGGTAAACAGAAATATAGAACCATCTTGAAAATATATTTTAGGTACTTAAGAAGATAAAATATATTATGTATTTTAAAAACGCGTTTTCAACAATAATTGATAGGTATTTACAATATAATAATTCTTTGCAGCGTGTCGATGGTATAAAAAAAAAAATAATTAAATTAAATTCCTTGCCTGGCCCAGAATTCGGCTAGGGCAATGCAGTCCGCTGACGATATCTTTAGTAAATACAAATCAATAGGCTGATAAAAAATCCCAAAATAACACTGTATCATTAATATAGGATAGAATGCGTCACAAGTATGTGACAGTAGGGTTGACGTATTAATACTCGTATTAAAGAACCGAACGGATAAAAGTACTCTTTTCGTACGCAGCTGTGAAGGAAAAACATGTTAAAAAACAGCTGTTCCCTACTTGTTTTTATGTGTATGTACTAGCTGCTCCCAGCGGCTTCGCCCGCGTGATAGCAGAAAATTATCCCAAGGGAACATACTTCTGGGATAAATAGTATTCTATGTCCTATTCCAGGGCATGATCTATCCGTGTACCAAGTTTCATTCGAATCGGTTTTGGCATTTAGGCGTGAAGATGTAACAAACAAACAAACTCACTTTCGTTTTTATAATATTAGTAAGGAAAGGATGTATCAGTTGTCTAGTACTCATAGCACAAGCTCTGCTTAGCTTGTGACTAAATGGCGTTGAGTGAAAGTTGTGGAATTTTACTGTTATAATATTATTATTTGTTACATAACGTTTTATTGTGTGAGTTGACTGTGAAGAGTCTCTCGTCAGCCTCTACGGTTAGTTGATAAATGATAATGATAAATGATATTTATTTTCAAATAGGTTTAAAAAAAACACACTTTTACACGTAAATTTTTTATTGAGTTCTGCTCTCCTTGAGGCGCGCATAAGAACACTACGCATCGTCGATGTCTTGGGCTTGATCTGGATGGTTACCGGAAGGTCGGACGGCGAACTACCTATTGCCCATTGCATTATCCGTAAGTCCGCGCCTATGGTGGCTAGAATTCAGGATCAGGATCCCGGTGGCTGGGGCGTGAGGGCCGACCCTTCACACGTGAGGTCGCCTCATTACTGCTTCGCTATAGGAGGCGACAGCCTGCCACTTCTCCTCGCTTCGGACCATGGCCTGTACCAAGACCCGGCGCTAAAGATCATTGCCACCGATCACGAGAATACGGCGATGCTTTACCAAAGAGGGGCACATCTCTACCGTATGCTCTACCGTGTCCTCCGGGCGGTCTACGCAGTAGTGACACCTGGGCGATTCTTCCGATATTGCAAAACGATGAGTTATCGGAAACGGCCATAAAAGATTTCACAACTGCTGTTGTAGTCACTTAACATCAGGTGGATGTCTAAGAAAGTAGCCAGACACAAACCTATCCAATATATTTAAAAGGGCCTAACCTAAGATATCGTTTAAAGAAAAGTAAAGAGACATCTGACACACAACAGCAATACCTAGAAATAATGGCTGTGACAGTTGATTTACGGCCTGTTGTTTCTTTATTTTCAGTGAAACATAAATGGAAGTTAATATTATGTACATATTAAACGCAGCATATATTTTTACATGTAACTCCATACATATTAAAAGTAAAACAGTGGAGTGTACGTATACGAAATAGCTTTTCATGATATCGCTTCAAACAACATGAATTACCGTTAAAAATAATGGCGTTCGCTCGTCGATTGTAGTTTGTTGTGACGTCATAAATGTGGTAATTACACTGTATGTGCAGTGGGAGGAAGGGGAGGTGGGGTATGAAGCATCCTTGCTTGCAAAACAAGCAAAAATTGCAAGCTGTTGACAGTGCCGGATCAAGTGAGCGTGGGGATGGCCCAGTTTTTATGAATAACAAGAAACTAAAACTCTTTTAACTTATTTTTCTATCAGGACCCGGGGCCCTTAGGTAACGATGGGCCCATAGATAGTTGCCTACATTTTTTTTATGGAAAATCAGGATTAGAATAATAATTCATACGGCAAAAGTTTCATGATTAGTGTGTAGCATTTAGGTTAGGATATAGTTTCCTTTTAAATCAGGAGTAGCTTTCCTTGGGATGAGTTCAACTTTCATCTGGGTAAAAAGCCAGTATTGATTATATTATTTTTATCTTCTTTTGATCAGCGTTGACTTTATAATAAACTAGCGAGCCGCCCCGGCTTCGCTCGGGTAACAGTATTTCTCCACTATTTAATGGATGTTATTATACATATAAACCTTCCTCTTAGATCACTCTATCTATTAAAAAAAACCGCATCAAAATCCGTTGCGGTTTTTTAAAGATTTAAGCGTAAATAGCGATATAGGGACAGAAAAAGCGATTTTGTTTTATACTATGTAGTGATTAATGCATATTAATATCGAAAGCCACTGCACCCAAAGTGACCCAAATCGTAGTCGTCGCTTTGACATCTCTACCTCTCCCCAATTTATAATTCATCGACACGATGCTGATGAGCACACCTCATTGTTTATTCACACTTTTAAAAATAAGTATATTTTAATGCTGAAATTCCGAGATTTCTTCCATTTGGTAAATTACTTGGTTGAGCAGTCTTTAGGCATTCACTTTATCGTGTCGCCCCGTCGGCACTTGTAATCTTATAGTCTGAAAGGGACCCTGTCTAGATATTGTAAAGGCCAAATGACGTCATCATAAGAACTAAGACAGGCTACTCTTTGTCTTCCTTTTTTAAAAATAGAATGTATTTTTTTTCTCTGAATAAACGCTACGTCAAAAATGGCTGTCAGGCTGCCAGTGGTTTCCAATTTCGATAAAAGTGTCGTCCAGCGTTTGATATTACTGACAGAAATAATCTGCAGATAACGAGTACGGTTGGTCTGTCGTTTCATCATTATTATTGTAGTAAAGTATTTTATTATTATGATAATTCTGCTTGCCACTGTTATTTGTGGCTTTTAATCGTGAAAACTTCAAAGTGGGATGTTAAAAAATGATACTGTAAAAGCTCCACTATTTATCAAGATAAAGTCCTAAAGATTTGAGAACGAAGTCGTCACCTGCACAAAATATATAAAATAATAAAGAGGTAAAGTTTGTTTTTTTGTTTAGCATAGCATAGTATAGTCGGCCATATAATGTTCCCACTGTTGGGACTCAGGCCTCCTCTCTAGGAACGGGAAGTCTTAATCCACCACGCGAACTCAGTGCGGCTTTTTTTTTGTTTGTAGGTGGTAATCTCTGGAAGTACTGGTCCGATTGCTAAAATTTTTTCACCAATAGAAAGCTGCTTTATTCCGGATTGACATAGGCTATATTTTATGTACGCGGGCAAAACTACGGGCATAAGCTAGTATGTTATAAACAAAAAGTGTTGTCTTTATAAAGAATTAATTAAAAAACTTCTTGTTAGGATCCCCACGTGTTGAAGATGGTCGACCATAAACAAGGCTGGCTGTGATTATTTTTCTCTGACACACGCCGCCCATGTGCCGTGTGCCAGTAACATAAGCCGTAAAACTAACCAACTGCAGACTTCAACTACCTATTTATTTGTTTATGGACTAACCGCGGGTAAAGTTTCAAGTGCAATGATGTTTTAGGTCCATTTTGAGAAGCTTTACACTTCGTTGATTTCAACACAAGCAAATAAACATGCTAGATAATTGTTCAGGAGTCCATCGATACAAATCGCTCTTTTGTCTGGAAAAACAGAAAACATTTTCCCCTACTAGATGAGAAAAGAGTAATATGCTGCTAAACAAAAGATCCTTCGATCCACGCACGTAAGATTTCGGCAACAGGAAATATTTACAAGGAAAATAATGCTGGCGCGGTAGACGGCTTGTTATTACCACGAAAACATTGCCAGGATGTGGACAGGGAAACTCACACACACCTAATAAAGGGTGATACAATATTCAGTGAACTGTAAACAAAAGAAGCTCACGCGTGATTACCTTAAATACGAGGATATGTTAGGGCTCCGTAACACCCGCTCGTTAGCGGCATCGGCAAAGCGAATCGAATAAATGCGACCGCCCGAAACACACGAGTCGTTTACATTCGGTCATTTAGTCCTCTCGATTACCGAACGGGATGCCACTAATGTCTGACCAATACGAATTTGTTAAATAAGGCATAATTCCCAAATTAGTCCTGTATTCCCAAACTACTGTGTTCTTTGGTAAAATAGCTGACGACCCAAATAGATTGCGAGGTTAGAAAAAAGGTTTTTCTGCCAGTGACTTTACCCGGGCTGATTTGTGGTCAGACACACTATCATAAATTACTGGGCCTTCGAGAATTTGATCCGCTCTGCTTAGGTTACCGCATTAATTAGTCGATGTTTGCCACCCCGCTACTAGATCAAAGTGGAACTATTCGGTCACCTAACACGTACATTCCGACCCGGGTCTAATAAAAACATCATCCCTACTAATATTATAAATGCGAAAGTAACTCTGTCTGTCTGTCTGTTACGCTTTCACACAAAAACTACTGAACGGATTTAGATCAAATTTGGTAGGTAGGTAGTAGAGACACTGGAATAACACATAGGCTACCTATAATTCCACTGCTGAGCACGGGTCTCTGCCCGCGCGATATAAACTGTAGTCCACGCGGGCGAAGCCGCGGGCGGAAAGCTAGTTTATTATATATTAATAGGCTCTCGTTTGACCACCATCTCACCTAAGCGATGTTGTAGCGGATAATGCAGCACGCTTGCCTAAAAGTGATCTATTCACTAGGGTGGGTCAAAAATTTTTTTTCCTCAAATCCTTTCTTGATAGTGAAATTATGTTGTCTTACTAGTTCAATAAGAAACCTGTAAAATATTATTAAATTTTTTTCAGTGTGATAAATAGCACGCGCATCGAACTGCAAGTTTTATATGAATTAATACAATAGTGACTACACTATAGACATGACTTCAATAAACTACGGGAAAAATATGATTTGTAAGCAAAATCAATACTTATTATTGTACCGGAAATGAGAATTAGAGTGAATAGTATTAATTCATTCTTGATTTAAATACGCCTGACTGCCCCGCACACGGGCCTCAAAAAAACGCTGAGAGCGGCCACAAAAAAAAGCTAAAAACCGCTGTAAAAACAGCTGAAGCGCGCGACAGCGTAGAAGCTTGAAGCTGCTTCAAGCGTTTTTTTTTTGTGGCGGCACCACCGTATACGAGCCACAACAAAAGGCCGCCACAAAATGAAGCTAGAAGCGGCGTTTTTTTGAAGCCCGTGTGCGGGGACAGTAAGTTGTAGCTATCGGGAAACATAAACTCCGGCAGGGAATTCCACTCCTTAGCTGCTTACGCGTATCTAAAAAAATTCAATAAGCTTCACACACGATTTTGACGAACCTAATGAAACGTGATTTCCTTTGTGAATGAAACTCTGAAAGTGGGTAAAAATCTTTTTCACCACAATATGTATTATTGGCTATGGTATCCTTATCGGAACTCGTTCGGAGGTATTATGAAGGAGGAAGGATCTGAAGAGAATAACAACTTCTTGTAATGGCGGTGCGGGAAGCGTGCGGTTTCAAAACGAATTTTGGGGGTAAACTACGAGTAGTCCGAATAAAATGAATAAAAGTTTTGTGAAAATGTGCTGAGCGGCGCTGCAGTGCTCGGGGACGGAGGCCGAAACCGAGCGGTTATCTGGCTCGCTGCCTCGCAAATTGTTACAGTCTCACAACACAACATAGGCAGAGAGAAGAACCACTATCGTACATATGCTATCACAGGCAAATAATCGTATTGAAACTACAGACACTACTGTGAACGCTCGAGCAATTGCTTGAAATTGTCGTGTGGACCTTTGTATTCAATCTAGACTACACTAAGATTATAAAGAGGTATAGTTTGTTGTTTTGTTTCTAGGAAGTAATCTATGAAACTACTGGTCCCAATTGCTGAAATTTTTTTCACCGATAAAAAACTGCTTTATTCCTGAGTGACTGACATAGGCTATAATATGTACGCGTATATAAAGAAAATCATGCTATAGTGTTTGTTATCGAATTCCTCCGAAACGGCTTGACACTACATAGTATAAAACAATGTCGCTTTTTCTGTCCCTATATCCTTATGTGCGCTTAAATCTTTAAAACTACGCAACGGATTTTGATGCGGTTTTTTTAATAGATAGAGTGATTCAAGAGAAAGGTTTATATGTATAATATTGCACCCGAGCGAAGCCAGGGCGAGTCGCTAGTTAATAAAATAAAATAATCTTTAATTCGGATAAGTGAAATCCATATGGGTTAGTTAACAATTTAGAAAAAATTTAAACCTGTGTTAGTAAACTTTATTTTAAAACAAGTTAGAATTTATGATTTTTTTTTGTGTATATTTGGTAGATCTAAGAATAGGTCGTAGGCTATTTTTTATTCCCCTACCTGCACCACCTATTTTTCTTTGATAACTTATGGAAGAACAACAAGTTTGCCGGGTTAGCTATACAGCAGGTTCATGTAATTTAAAGATGACCTAGCTTTTACAAGCAACTTCACCCGTACGAAAGGCGAAAGTTATCCCACAGCAGAGTATTTCTTACCGGGACAAAAAGTATCTATCCAATCCAATTCATCTTCGTCTAGCACCTCAATAAGGTCTTTGTGATACTATCTCGAACAGATACAGTACTAAAAAGAAAGTCAGAGGTATTGCAATCTTCTAAAGTTACCGTTTGAAGCTCTGCAAACTTATATATTTAACTACAAATCCAGAAAAGACAGAAAAGAGTTCTTCATTTTTTAATGATCTTTAGATGAGTCTGAGTAGAAGTTCACATAAGACGTTCTATGGAATGTTAAGTTCTATGAGCTAACTATTTCAAAATATCCAAAATCTATTGCATTGACATACGCCGCCGAAACAATCACTTACAGAATGTGACTATGTTGAGGTATTTTTTTGAGGCGCGAAATCAAATGACTACGTTGAAGATTTTTATTATGATGCAAAATTATCATAAACCTTGTGCGTATGTAAACCTTTCATAATTTATCATTAGTTATCAAGTCTAATTAAAAATAAAAAGTTCACAATTTTACATGATTTATCATAAAATAATAGTGTTCAAAATTATCCAGTGATATATTATTGAATATCAGCTTCCAAATATATGCACTTGGACCTTTTTTTAGGTGGGAAATCAATATTTCCTGCCCTTGGGTGGAGCGGGAGGATGTATCAGACTTCTACTGACTAAAACCCATCCCTATTCCTTCGTTCCAGGGCCCAGGGGTCCCTTTCGCCCCACCCATGGAACTTGTACACGGTTTTTAAACTAGGCCTTCTGTACGTTTCGTTCTACGCAGTCCATAGCTTTAGCCTTTTTTCATTCAATATGGCTATCGTACCTAAACGTTTTTCCAATTCACGTTGCGTTAGTTTAGGCTATGCTGTATATTGTCCACGTTGGTTCTGTTAGCTCAGTCTATGTACCCAGGTGGTACATGAAATTGGATGAAAGCTTGATATGTTTCAAATAAAAGCGGGTTTTTTATTAATATTTTTCCAGAAATATGAAGCTTGAATAAATTCAATACTGTACCGAAATATTTATTTATTTATTTATTTAATCTTCATGCAACACAAAGTACATAGGCGGACTTAATGCCTTAGGCATTCTCTGCCAGTCAACCTAGGGTGGTGCAGAGACATTATGGTAGGCGCATATTCAGAAAAATTTATTTAAGAAAGAGCAAAAAAAAGAATACATATATTTAAAATAAACATACATATATATTTAAATATTTTTGTTAATAAAATTGGAATTTTTACACCAAAGTGTTTGGCATTACCTACTTAAAGTTTAGTTTGAAAACACTGCATTTACCATCAGTTACATATAATCATACATTAATCTACATCTACACTAATATTATAAAGAGGTATAGTTTGTTTTTTTTTTGATTGTAGGAAGTAATTTCTGGAAGTACTGGTCCGATTGCTAAAATTTTCACTCATAGAAAGCTGCTTTATTTCTGAATAGGCTATATTTTATGTACCTACGCGAGCGAAGCATCGGGCAAAAGGTAGTTTAAAATAAATTGATGCGATTGGTTATCGGAAATTCATTCAATCAATCACAGGGATTACATCATATATATTTTTTTAAGTGGTTTGAAGTTAGGCATAAATTGTTGGAAACTCATTTACCTTCAGTTTCATATCACAAATTGATTTCATATAAATTGATGCAATAAAATTGACTGTTGAAAATTCATTTCACCAATCACAGAAATTTTTTAATTTTTTTTTTAAATGGTCTTAAAATAATTCGTAAATTGTCGGAAACTCCTGTTCCTCACAACTGTTCTCCTCCTTAATTACTTTAAATGTGAGCGTATGTTGCGAACTACTGTCTAAACAATGCGTGAAGACATTTGCGGTGGCTTAACTAAACATGTCGTGAGAGAAGGGCTCCCTGAATGAACTTTGACGCCGCTAAGTAGACCCTTGGGCAACTGTCACCGAGCAGGTTACTATGAGTAGTTTTACTTTACCCCTTTTGCTGTTTGAGGTAATTTTAGCTCATTACCGAAATGTATCTAAGATAATTTTTGTTCTGCCCCCACACTAGGAATTATATCTGTATGGTGGGGGCGTTCACAAAAATATAAACTCATATACACAAGATCTCAGACGCGTAACAATTATTAGTTCTAAATAATAGTTAGCATTCGTGAGTTGAAAACTATTTCTCTTTTTAAGACTCAAGTAAAAGAGCACTATCTTTCCTCTCTTGTGTGATAAACATATTTGTATATAAATATATTTATATTATGTATTTATTTTTAGTATATGGTATATATAGTTATTTAAGTATTTATTAGTTTAATTTAAGACTTCACGAACTCTTCATTACTTATTTCTGCACACTATTGTCTACATTTTTTCTAATCTTTCCTTTCGCAGGTCTGTTGGAAGAAATTTATTTTTGAAATAAGCAGTACCTTTGTACAAAGTTTTGTTTTTGTATTATCTTCTTCTTGTGTGTACATAAATTATAAAATAAATAAATAAATTATTTGTAGGCCATACAAATAGTGGTCCAGTGCGGGAACTGAACGCCTCATGCGTACATGCAGTGCAGCAGCCAGTCGCTTAATAACTGCGCTAGCCATGCTGTCAAAACTGATTATTTAACGAAAGAATGAACGGCCAATGAGCGATGCAAACCCAGGCATGTGGTTTACTTTGTGTAATTTATTTCATCACTACTGCTCTCAAAACGGCGAAGGAAAATCATCGCGAAGAAATCGACATGTCCTAGAACCAACAATTTATACAAATACTGACGTCCATTAAGCCCCACTAGACCCGTGTGTTAAATTATGGCTTAACAGTGGGAACATCATGCTATACTAACCAAAAGATGATTGCATTTCTTAACCCTTCAGATACCGTCAATTAGAGACACAATAGTAAGACAATAGATGCGCGGCCACCGGTGGTCGCTTGGGGATTCATGAATTAAATTGTTATTTGATGAAACAGTCAGATGGGATAGCGGTCAAGCACTAGTTTGTATTATTTAAAAAGCATTCTATGGATATTACTGTTTGTCACTCCCGTCAGCACCTTTGGGCATGAAGGCGTGATGTTATGTGACAAACAACCTTTTAGTTAGGCAGACATTTCACCAGATAGTTTAAGTCCCATGTGCTATCGCGTCAACTTGTCGCAAACCCACAAATTCAATACCCACAGGACACATTCGTTGTTTTGTTATTGAACTAGTGTACCCACCCCGGCTTCACATGGATGTAAATTATATACAGGAACTTTCTTCGTATATCGCCCTTTCGATTCGTGAAAACCGCATCAAATCTTTTGCGTGGTCTAATAGGAATTAGCGTATAAAAGAGATAGACGCGGAAAACTACATTGTTTCAATAATTCAATGGAAAAATGTAATAAAATCGATAATAATAATAATCCTTTATTATCAGTCTACTTAGGCCAGTAGATAAAATACACAAATAATCTTACAAAATATTAAAACTAATACATAAAAAAACTATAACTAATTATTATTAAACTATTGCACAAGTGACGGCGTCGTGTTCCGCTGCGAGGTCGGTATCCTTCCACGAAATTGTCGATACATGACACATTTCGGCCAAACGGATAGATTATATTGGAATATAAAACAAAAAGTAACTACATTGAATTAATAATAAAGTTTTTAATAAAAACTATTCACCAGTCGTTAAAATTTACGTAGTAATACTTTTGTTTGTCATGTGGCTAATTGCTACATTTATTTTCAAAACTAATTAATTAACTGCGGTTGCACAGCTCGCTAATAAACGCAAGACTTGTTATTATAATTTTGAACATCTGTTTTGTGCCCCTGAGTACAAAATGCAATGTAAATATTTAGGAATCAACTTTAATTAGCCAGACACTTCTTATGTCATCGTCAAAAAAAACCTTGATGAAGAATCACTATTGGATAGACTTCAAAACAAATGCATAAGGAAATGTTTGTATAGGCTATCGTTTCGTACACTAATCAGAAAGAAAGATAGAGAGACAATTATTTATTTGCGACTTCCATAGGACAAACAACAATAAAATAAATACAATAAAAAACTGTTAACTAGACTCAAATTATTATTACTAACCCATACTGTCCCACTGCTGGGCAAAGGCCTCCCTCCACTCCTTCCAATGTTCCCGGTTTTGAGCCAATTCTTACCTATTCCTAAGGAAAACATCCAAGTCGTCTAACTACACTATAAATAACTTAAAAAATGTAACATTAAAATGAAAAAATAGAAAACAAAGACCGGTGCAAGGCCAAAAAGGCTCCTATCTCATATGCCTAGCATATGCTGCAATATTCAACCAAAAAAGTAAAATAAACTAGTGCGCTTCACCATCAACGATTGAAAGAAAAAAAAACATTTTATTCACGCGAAATAAGACGCATACTTAAAGCTTATTGCTAATTGCATCACTGCTTACCATCAGGTGGTATAGCAGTCAAGCACTAGTTTATACCAAATAAAAAAAATAAGCAGCGCTGGTAATATGATAGGGCCTGGTGATGCCACGGACACAGAGTTCCGTGAGTGTGTATGTCTAATCTAATATAACTTTAAATACCACACAAAGGACCCTCTTGTGAATCCCAAACTGTCATTGGATATTCAACCTCATGTCAACCCGATCATCTTCGGATCCTCTGGTCATTGAGAGGGGACAATGCACTCTACACCGGCCACCTTACAATGAGCATGCACAATATGTTGCTCTCAATTCCGAGTTCGGAATTGTCGGTCATCAAACAACCATTCCTCAATTTATTTTAACTCCACAAAGGCACTGAACTGCGGACTAGATTATTATATTAAGAAAAGTAACGGCAGATTCTGGAAGATTTCAAAAAGAAAAAAAATCGGGCAAGTGCGAGTCGGACTCGCGCACTGAGGGTTCCGTACAAACTTAACTATGAAAACAGTTCAATTCTCGAATTAAGCTACGGTTTTTCCGAATCCCAGAAAAATATATATTTTTGGTGACGTAACTACAAAACAGTTTTTAGTTTTTATTTGTGTTATAAGATCTTGCCTCATACCAAATTTCAGGATTCTAGGTCAATGGGAAGTACACTATGAATTTTGAAACACTTGAGAGTGACGAAATATATGTTTTTTTGTGACATAAACAGCCATATCTTTTTTTTCCGTTCACTTAGAAGTTTGATTTTTTCACAGCTTCCAGGGATTGCAGATTTGAGTAGAATACCTATCATCATCATCATCATCATCTTCCTGCCCTTATCCCGTTTTATTTGGGGTCGGCGCAACATGTTTTTTTCTTCCATTCTGTCCTGTCACTCGTCACGCTATCACTAACTCCTTTTTCATTCATATCACTTCTCACACAATCCATCCATATTTTCTTTGGCCTCCCTCTCCCTCTCCATCCATCCACATGTAAATTCATAACTCTTTTAACAACATGCGTTTCATCTCTCCTCTTTACATGACCATACCAAGACAAACGATTTCCTTTCAACTTTTCAGTCACTGGCGCCACTTTCAAACTTCCCCTAATATACTCATTTCTCACTTTATCCATTCTCGTCGCACCACACATCCATCTCAACATTCTCATCTCCGCAACATGCAATCTTTTTTCATCCGTCTTTTTCACAGCCCAACATTCTGATCCATACAGTATGACAGGCCTTATCACGGATTTGTAGATTTTACCCTTCAACTTGAGGGGCATCCGTGGATCACAAGTTGTTCCCGTGACCTGTCGCCATTTCATCCATCCTGCGTTGATCCGATGAGTTACGTCCCGGTCTACCTCACCATCCCCTTGGACGAGCGACCCGAGATACCGAAAGTCGGAACAGATCGGTATGGGCGTTCCGGCGAGAGCTAAAGGCACTGGAGTGGAGAGACCGCCGAAATCGCAGAACAAGTACTCCGTTTTGGTTCTACTCAATTTCAGGCCAACACTTTCCAGTCTGTGCCACCACACCTCCAATCTGTTCTGGACCTCTAGGCCACTCTCGGCAACCAGCACAATGTCATCGGCAAACAACATACACCTATATGGTTTTAATTTCAACTCGATTCGTCCAAGTGTTCCCGAGATAAAGGGTCTTGACAAATAGACAGACAGTCAGACGGACGAACTGACAACAAAATGATCCTATAAGGGTTCCGTTTTCTCCTTTTGAGGTACGGAACCCTAATAAAAAAAAAATTGCAGTACTCAAAGACCTTTGACATCCAAAGATAAATCGGATTTTACGGATACGGACTTAAAATGCAGGAAGCCGAGTCGGTGCTTCTTCTAAATGTCACCGAGATTAACTGTGGCTAAGCTGCGGCTGATCGAGCGGTCCTTTCGCTCGTTACTGTGAGGAGATAGGATCTTCTGTGTTCTCTGCTTGCCTGGTACTGAAGTGCCATTAGAGAACGAATGTGTTGGAAATAACATGTGTGTGGTTTTTTTTTTTAGTTTGTTGGCTTGCTATTATAACATTTTGGTGTATACAGTATGTTAAATAATAAATTGATAATTAACATTTGAGGAAAAGTCTAGAACGTATTTGTAACTTGGAACGATACTGAAAGAAACAATAAATTAATAATTAGAGGTCCGGAGCAGTTAGTTATTTTAGCCATAGTAGATGCAAATGTCAAAATGGGCCTTTTATTTTTGGTCAACTTAAATCTACACTATCCACACTTCTACACTAATATTATAAAGAAATAAGTTTTTTTTTTGTTTGTATGAGGTAATCTCTGGAAGATAAGTGCTGGCCCGATTGCTAAAATATTTTCACCAATAGTTTCCTTTATACCTCAGTGACATAGGCTTTATTTTAAGTACACGGGCGAAGCAGCGGGCAAAAGCTAGTAAATAATAAAGAAGATGTGCCGAAAAAATAAATGCGTTACGTGGTTTCAAAGTTTTAAATAACATATTTTCAATAAAATCAAAATGGATGCCAAATTACTTATTGTTAATATTGCTTTACATAGAAATCTTATCTACGAAGTAACTAATTAGCTACCTACTAAGTAATGTTATATATTCAACCGCTTGAAGCTTCTCTTGAAAGGATTCATAAGTAATGCCGATGTGTTAATTAAAATTAATTAATTATGAATCCTTTGGCAGCGAAGAAGTAAAGTTCAGTATCCTTGCAAGGAACATTTATATCCAAACTAGCTGTTTAAGAACTGGAATTATATCCTACGTGCTCAGTGTTGCCATACTTGACTTGCACAAGTTAAAGCTTATAATAACTCTCCGGCAAACTCTTATGTAACGCCGGTGAAGGTAATAAAAACAAAGTTCCCTCTATTTGCACGTTTGGGTGAAGCGGTTATAAAAGTAGGTACCTGATAGGTACACAGACCACGGAAGCACTGTGCCTCCCGGCAGCGACTATAATATTAATAAGTCTATTTGTACATAAAAAAACAGCAGAGAACATAGCATAACATAGGTTGTACAGATTAGTCAAAATTGTAGTCGAATTCCCGAGCTCCTAAACTAGGTACGCAGACCTGTATCTTAGGAGTCGGAGTTTTTGCGGCTTCTTTTTATACAATACAACGGTGACATTTTTGTAGTACCATCTAGTTAACACAGCAAATGTAGAGAATAAATATGTGTAGGAAATGGATGTGTATGTGTGAAAGGGGACTACATAGGTAAATAACACATTTTTTGATAGATGAGGAAAGAATCGTCAAATAACTTCTGCTTTAGCGGAGTGTCAGATTTTTACTGACTAAAACCTACCTGTATCCTTCTAATAATGATTACAAACTTTTTTTCCCGCAAAGCACACTTACTTTAACGAGTATTTGAGGAGTAAATATGATCGTATGACCGTTTCTAAGATTGAAAATATGAAACATGTCAAACGATCATATTTGTTCTTCGTGTAAAAGTTAAATTAACGACAGTGTTTGTTTTTAACTTATTCTGTTAAAATAAAATAAAATAATTCTTCTTTTCTGCAGACTTGAGCCTCAATACGATTTTCTTTCTTTCTTTCGGTATATTGTGAAAGTATCATTTAAAAATACAATAAACCCTATCCAAAATCGATAATAATTTACAATATACCTATTCGTGTCTTATTGACAGGAATAAGTTTACAATTTTGCGCGTTTCATTGTAAACTTAAGGTATTTACATTACCACCTTTAGCAGGGGCCGCAGATGTGCCTCATTGCTCTGTGGCTTGATAGAATGCTAAAGAGCTCCTGTGAAGTGGGCCAGAACAAATTGAACGAGGGCGACCCTGACCAACTTTTAATTAAATTAGAAATTACTCGAATTAAAAATGTTAATGGCCCCTTTCAATGATTCTGTTCCAATATTCCAGAGCTAAATGTCCACTGCGCCTGATTTATTGAACAAGAGTTGAGTAATTCTAATTTCAGTTGCCAAAGGTTCTCAGCTAATTCGAATATTTTATTACAACAGTTATTATTGGAAAGCGCTGTGATGAATTTTTCACTTTTCGCGCTCTCTGTAATGGTTGGCTAGAAATTAATGATCTGCAAATATTTATTCCAAGTATAAACGTTGGTACAATTTTATTCTCTCGGTTTTCTCGTCGTTTTAAAATGTGCTTTTATGTACCAAAATGTAAATATAAAATAAATCTTTATTTTGCCCCATGTTAATCGAGGTCAGGTCAACATATTTTTTTCCGTTCACTCCGCCCTATCAACTGTCAAAAATGAAGCCAGCTTTCGCAAAAAAATACCGAGTGAACGACCTTTAAATCTTTTTGTTTTTCAAAATCTCGTCCGAATCCAAAACATCGCCTCATCATCATTAGCGATGCATTCTAATTTTGAATACTTTTTTTTTCTTTTCCGTTGCCTGGCACAAATATATGTCATTCTGGCGGCGCGGCCGAGGAACTAGGATACGTCGGGTTGTCACCGTCCTTTCAGCCAGTATTCACCGCGCGCGCTATTCACGCGGCCTCAGGCCACCTCATTTAGGACACATTTTTACTCGTTACGTATATATATTTTTTATACTTCTTCTTATTACCTAACAAAATGTTTTGCAACTACCAGAACTTCGTTGACTAATGGTCTGTTGTGAATTAACGACATTTCTTCGCTCCCGTCTTTTTGTAATGCCTGAATAATTCACTGTCGAATTAGCTACCAAAGAAACACGGACGGAATTCGGATCGATGGCCAAGTTTCAAACCTATTAATGTTTAAGTAATTTGGATTCTAGAAGTTTAGTTTCCGAGTTTAAATTGAACTGATTTCAATGAAACGGCACTTAATTTAAATAACGGTTTTGCAAAGTAATTAGTTTTAATTACTATGTCATAATCATTATCGTTTGACTACTGCAAATGGACCAAAATATTCGTTCATATGCATTGCGTTCATGATTATGTTAATTTATTATTAAGTTTATACTTCCGGCGATTCGATATGTGCTTCTAGTCGCCGCCGCCGGGATTCGATCCTTGTTTCCAGCTACCGCAGACGCAGGGTCGCGGACGGCGAGCCATGGGTAGCTCGCTGTCCGACCGTCCGGTAACTGTCCGAACCGAGCCCAAGACGCCGACGGCACTGTTCCCGCGCGCCTCAAGGAGTTGTCAGCGACAGGAGGGGCCCAGATGGGTCGAAGCCTACTGGGGCCAGGGTTATCCGAAAGGAACTCGATCCCCGGTATGAAGGCTAGAAGGAACGGGGTGGGGTTTTTAGTCAGTAAGAGTCTGACACTATCTCCCGCTCCACCAAAAAGCGGGAGTTGCAGAGCCCACCGAAAAAAAAAAATGTGCTTCTAATTGTTGCTTACTTGCTTAGTTAATGGCCTCATATATTCTCAGTCTTGTTTTTATGTGTGGCTTGTGCACCTCGTAAATGAGGTCATAAGAGTCTGCCTTTCTCCAAGACATGATCCCTCATGATACCTCACTAAGCTCAGTCCCATCAGCCTGTTATTTCCTCGTTCCTTCCTTTACTTCGGCTTTTAATTAACATAACTTGTACCCTATGGCAACGTAAATTAAAAGGTCGGCTTTCATCGCAGGCTTTTCGGCTGTGACGAAGGTCACTTGGCACTTATTTTTTCTCGTACTTTGTAGCTCCTGGGAAGTGATTGCCAAGCAAAAAAAAAAAAGTGAATAGCGTTTAGTATTAAGGTGGTGCATCACGACTCACATTTTCACTGTTTTTCATACAACCGCTCATAACTGATTATGACGTTATTACACACTTTTCATTACATATTTTGGAAACACAGTATCTTGTGGATATTATCTAGGTTTCTAAAGAAACCAATTTCTAAATTTGTGTAAAACTAATCCAGTAAAAACCTCTGAAAATGTCCTATTTTGTATGAACTTTGACACTTCATAATTTGTCTAAAAATTAAAAAAGTCAAAAAAGTAATCCTCTAGAGACCTTGCAAATTTTATTAAGATTCTAAATGATGACAACTTTTTCCAAAAACTTTTAAGGGTTTCAAAAAACAGCTATTTCCTGAAGCAAGTTTTGTGAAATTTTCGAGTAAATCTCGGAATTACCGAATACTAACAGAGTTTCCAGGCGTTATCTCTCTTTTTTTGCGTTGCCATTTCGTCAAACATCATGTTGGATTGCATTAGTAAATGAAGTAACAAGCTTTTAAACCATTTTCGATGTTTACGATAAGCGAGTGCAGAAGGACCCTCTTAACACTAAATTATTCCGCAATGCGACATTCTTAGATTTTCTTGTATTAGGCATACATGATTATAAAAGAGAAAGAAAGAAAAAGAGTTTATCGCGTCAAACATGGCGCAAATCTTAAAAATAAATAAATGTTTATTTCATATCTTAAAAATAAATTTATTTGGTTAATAAAAATAACGACTTAACCCTTCAGATACCGTCAATTAGAGACACAATAGTAAGACAATAGATGCGCGGCCACCGGTGGTCGCTTGGGGATTCATGAATTAAAATTATCAGTTATATAGGATATGCGTCACATCCTAAAGACTAGCTTTTGCTCGCGGCTTCGACCGCGTATATGACGTGTAACGTTAAATGCGCAAAACCTCAGACACCCCAAATTATTTTAATTTAATTGACCTAAAACAGTGAGAAAAAAAAATTAAGGTTTTATGTGCAATTTTAGTTTGATTATAATTCATTTCTGCATTGAAATAAGAACTTTTATCTTCCCATGTATGAGAAAATTTGATTGGACTACAACTATTTGTGTTTGTTTACCTATTTGGGTGTGCGCACGTGATGGTTTGGCCTATTCATAAATAGACAGATCGACTTTTTTAATGAAGATTTTTTTGTCAAAGTCAAGTCAAAATATTTTATTTCACATAGGCCTGCATGTGCACTTATAAAACATCAGAAGCTAGAAAATGAAAAATGTAACCTATATTAAAAAGTGGTTTAATTGATTCTGCTCGTCATTCTGATCAAATTAATTTCAGGTTCTGCGCATTTAACGTTACACATTGTATAAAATATAGCCTATGACACTCAGGAATAAAGCAGCTGTCTATCGGTGAAAAAAAATTTGCAATCGGACAGTAGGTAGGACCTACTTTCAGAGATTACCTCTTACAAAAAAAAGACATAAAAACCAAAAAACTGTTTTTTTTACCTCTTTATAATATTAGTGTAGATATCCTTCAAACTTTTGCGAGGCATTGAACATAGAATTGAAATCAAGTGCTTAAAGTCGACTTTTGCAAAGCACATAAATGTGGTGTTGTCAATTTGAAGCAGCCAAGATACGATGGACAGAACTTTGAGCTTTGGCTGTCTAGATTTCTGATAAATATCTTTTGTTTTGCCACGTCTAAGCCAAAGCTTTTAGTACTTTTAAACTAACTTTGGAGGTTTATAAACTAAAGACGTAATTATTGATCAATGACCCGACCGTGAGTACCTATTTAACTAACTGGTATCTAACTTTATACAGGTTTAGTATGACCTTTTTTTAAACCTTGTTTAATTAACGTTGGTAGGTAAGTACTAAATTTTTACACATTACGGCGATTCATCACCATCACTTCAGTCGAAAAACGTCCACTGTTGGACATAGGCCTGCCCTAAGTGCCGCCATAACGATCGGTCCTGTGTGTCCAGGTCATCGGGCCGTTTTGTGCCAACCTTCCAACGCAGCGTCTTCCGGTGCGCGGTTGCCACTTCAGAACCGGCGATTACCTATGTAAAATGAAATAACGTGTCAAATGAAGTTAAAAGCTCTGTTGCTTAATTATACTATATTTACTTACGATCTCGATATAGCAACGAAAATCACAGTGAAAGATATTCAGTCCCGCATTATTTAATCTGTGGCAAGCCGCGCGAGGCGCTGGGTGCGTTCATATCAGCTAGGGGCGCGATAACCCGCGGCCGCTGTATGCCACCTCTCCTCTGATTTTATCATTGTGAACGGTTAGGGAGACGCGATCGTGTCAATAACACGCCTCTTCAACGATTTGTTATGGAGAGAAGCTAAACTTTTGAGGGCTTGATTTTTCTTCGATGATTGTATGTATAGAAAAAATAAAATCACTAAGGGCTGATTTTTCAGTTGGCTTTTGTGCAGATAATGGAACACATTTTACAAGCTTTTATTTAGTTTCACCTGTCCCGACGTTTGTCTGTCATCAAATCTTGTAAATTAAATTTGACCCACTTCCCGGTTACCGAAATTTTGCATACATGTGAAAATCAGATGACAGTGTAAAATTATTATGACAAAAAGCTGATCAGAAGGTGGCTATAGGAACTTGGAAGTTATAAGACACAACCCCCTCGACTTTGGGCTCGTATGATTCGTCTTGACGAGTATTAATTATTTAGGTATATCGAGCTATAAAAGAAAATATGAAAAAAGAAACATTAAAATCTTGTTTTATCTAGTAACACTTCTGCCACTACAAAATATTAACATTATTTGGTTCGTAAGTAATTAAGCATTTCATTTTAATATTGGTCGACGGTAAATTGTTATTTGCTTTGGTCAGTAGGAAATAATTATTAATTTAGTCACTGGAACATTAATATTTGGTCAGCACATAATGATTATTTGGTCAGCAGAATTACATAACACCCCGACACGCATCGGTTAAGTTCGAAGGGTCTTCATTCCCTTCATATAAGTTTCTTTTAAACCCAGAATGATGACTCATCATCATTATCATAACAATCGAAAGACGGCCACTGTTGGACATAGGCTTCCCCCAAGCGTCGCCACAACGACCGGTCCTGTGCGTCACGCATCCATCGGATTCCCGCAAACCAAATCGCGCGAATGATGAATGATGATATAAAAAAAAAACAATTTAGAGTTTTGATATATCCGCATCATATTTAGTTGCTCTGTTACCAATATTATTGCTGCAGACACACATTTAATTTCTCACGGTATTGATTTAAAGACTGCCCAATACCTCATAATTATACCTACCGCTACCGATTTAATAATTTTCGGATGACTCCTAGGAGCAACTCAATACTGCTTCGCTCCGCCAATACAAAATTGGCTGACAAAATTGGGTCCTCTCTGAAATGTATTTGACGTTTCAGAGCGGACCCAATCTGCTTTTTAGCTGTAGAGGTTAAATGATGGCCATATTATATTATTCGCCAAATCGCCACCTAACCTATGGCCTGCGGATATTCCCCATAATATCTGCACGGTGGCTGCGCGGATATTCTCCATAATATCCGCACTAGCACGCAGCTGGCGCCACTCTATGATACATGGCGTCCCCGTGTGCCGCTCGCTTGTCATATTGAATTCTGGTATTAATCACCTGAATTCGACTTTCTTTGTGAAAGTATTATTGAACTAGCTTTTGCCCGTAGTTTTACTCGAGTGCTTAAAATATAGCCATGTTACTCCGGAATAAAGCAGCTTCCTATCGGTGAAAAAAATTCAGCAATCGAACCTGTACTTTCAGATATTACCTCCTACAAACAAAAAAAAAAACAAACTACCTTTTTTATAATATTAATGTAGATTATTCATACTAAGAATATAAAATTAGTAGGTACTCGGATTCTGTTAGGTGCTAATGCAATATTAAAGCTAATTTCAATTTATCTCTCGCCTGCACATTTTATTATTTAAGGGCATCAAATAAACCAACCTAAGCAGTAGATATACCTGAGTACTGTAGTTTCCGGCTGTGGGTTGTTAAGCGGCCTCCTTCCGCTCAAAATTCCCCAGCTTCAATCACGTCAAATTACGCAGTTTTTGCTTTTAATTCATGAATCCCCAAGCGACCACCGGTGGCCGCGCATCTATTGTCTTACTATTGTGTCTCTAATTGACGGTATCTGAAGGGTTAAGCTTTCTAAATTTAGTAACGACGTGGAATGTTGAAAAGGTCATCAGCTGCTAGCGAGACAAAAAAATGCAAAAAATGTAGAGGGTGAGTCGTACCCTTATTAGGATTTTAGAAGAAAAAATGTTTTGAGCACAATTTTGTACTGTAATTTCGTGGTTTTGACGAAAACGCGGTCAAAAATTTAACTGTGACAAGACTGCAGGTGGTCTTGAAATTAGTGAGCAGGTGTAACATTGTCAAGAGCTGTTAAATATTTTGTTGCATATAAAAAACTTGGCTCACTTCATGAGAATTAAGTGTTTAATATTGAAATAAAGTGGTACCAAGAAACTTTTCTAATAAAAGCTGGATTGTTTGTAGCGGATACCTTTTAACCAAATACCAGTGAGCCACAATAAAGTTGTGTAAGCGTTCATAACGCGGTTCCATTTAGAGATTCTCAGCATAAGGGTATGTAATGTAACATGTTAGCGTTTGTCTGAGGGGAGTTTTTGGGAGACAAAGGAAGATTGCGGTGGCTTGGCATTAAATATGCAGAGCCCTTAAAAGTTTCGTGATAAGATAGTATCTGTGGCGCAACTCGGCTCGCGGAGCTGAGAGCACAAGGGACGATAAGTACGCCACCAGCTCACGAGTACACTCCAATTGAAATTAAAACTATTCATTTGAATATAATAATACTTGTTCAATTTCACCATTTATTGTAAAAGAGCTGTTGCGTATATTTGTATGGCTTGTTACTACGAATGATCACTGACTCCTAAGTCACAGGGACGTATACCTAGTTCTGGAGTCAAAGCGTTTAAAAATGATCCAATAAGTTAAGCTCTTTTTTAATTTTTATATTTTCACGTTTTACTTGTATAGTTCACGATAAAAAAGTTTTGTGTTGTGATGCCAGAGGACGAGGTTTAGATGAGTTATACTCCAAATTCTAGAACCTATTAGTCTTCCAGGCTCAGTTGCATGATAAGCTCTTTGAATTGTTCTTCGAAGGTAAAACAACCACATCATCATCATCACCATATTATATCAAGATGTCCACTGTTGGACATAGGCCTCCCCCAAGCGTCGCCACAACGACCGGTCCTGTGCGTCACGCATCCATCGGATTCCCGCGACCTAAAATAAACAACCACATATAAAACCCAATTTATGCTCATTACCAAAGCAAAATTTAAACTAGCTACACTAATGTTAAAATTACAATATTCAGCTTAATTACTCTCAAATATCAGAATCAAGCTACATTTACTCTCTACAACACACTCAAAACATTAATATTAACGTGTTCAATATTTCGTAGTAAATTGCTTATATCATGCTATTGAATTTACGAAAGTCAAACAAACAAACTTGTTCATAAGCGTAGGCCGTTTGCAAACTATGTATTTGAATTAATAATGCATACATCCGAACAATAGCAATGTGCTCGGAAAGTTTTGACGCCCCGTCATAACTGTATTAGCTCTCGGGGTCTCGGGGTCTTGGGCTCTAAGCAGCACTAGGGCACCTGTCTCATTGTAGGCGGTAAGCGGGTAGAGCAGATAAGTTGACTAACAGTGAGAGTACTGTGACCTTAGTGCAAAGTTTAGGTTTAAGAATGACTTTATTTCTCACTAGCTTTTGCCGAAGGCTTCCCTCGCGTTAAACTTCGCGTTACTTTTCCGGGATAAAAAGTACCCAGTGTGGTGCAAAGTATATTAAAAAATAACTATACCAAGTTTCATCGTAATTGAACCGGTAGTTTTTACGTGATGTCTGAACAAACAGACAGACAAAAATTTATTTAATTACATTTTTGGGTTCGGTGTCGGTTTTGTAACACCCTCTGCCATTTATTTTTTTGATATTTTCAATGTACATAATTTTCACTTCTACAGATTTATTATAAGTATAGATATAGATACTGAATTGCATACATTATTCACTTACTGAGAAATACTATCTAAGATTAATTAGAGCGTACAGATGTACGTATACAACAAAACAAAATAGCGAAAAAAAATAAAACAAACTGTGGATAATCCTAAACAGATAACATACTCAATCGTAAGTTAACCAAACAGCATGGATGTACCAATTAAAATATTACTAGATGTGGTACTGCTGGCATCCTCTGTTATCAGCTCATTTATTATTATCAGTTTATTTTATTTTTAGTTTATTGTTCTATTTATATATTTTTTGTATGTAGGTTTGGGAAGTATTGGTGTTTTTGATTCTGTTTAATTTAAGTAATTTAGCTAGTGTATATTTATAGTTTAGAGGTATGAAGTTAATTTATTATAACGTGTGTAATTCATTTATGCCGCCTGGGTCTATGTCGATTTCGCGGCCCCATAACAGCAGTTTTATTTTTATTGAAAAAAACTAGTCTGCTTGTCTGTAACCGTGACAAACTCAAAAAGTACCAAACGGATTTTCATGCAGTTTTCACCAATAAACAGAGTAAAAGATTTAAGTGTATAATACACCTATATTATAGCAGATAAAAGCCGAAAATTCCAACGAGTTCTAACAACCTTTCAAAGCTGATGCGGGTCGCTAATCTCTAGCTACATATATCGCTAATCGCTTCTCGCCGACGGTCGTACAGAAGCCTGATTAAAGTAACTAATATGGCCTAAATACGTCACTCGGCTCACAGCTTACCGAACTAACGTATGAACGTGTTGTAGATTGGATTAGGATCTCCGCTGCTGTTTGTCGCATTGTTTTAACTAAGTGACGTCGTTTTAGCAACTTCAAGCTGCTAAACTTACTAACAAGTTCCTAAGCGGGTTTCCCGTTTCATTATGCTCTATTATGTCAATCTTATCGTCATACTACTATGGCTACTACTAGTTGTAGTAATTTATTGGTAAGGAATTCTTACAAGTCATATGCAAAATATTACATTATAGTCAACAAATTATCTATACTTATAATAAATCTGTAGAGAGGTCAATTCTGTACATGAAATATATTTCCAAAATAACTATCAGGGGGTGATTAGTGATCGATACTGATGCCAAAAATGCAAACAGTAAAATTTTTGTCTGTCTGTCTGTCTGTCTGCCTGTCTGTATGTTCTTTATAGAAACAAAAACTACGCGATGGATTTTAACGAAACTTGGTACAATCATTCTTCATACTCCTGGGCAGGTTATAGTATACTTTTCATCACGCTAAGATTAATAGGAGCAGAGCAGTGAAGGGAAATGTTGGGGAAACGGGAGAAATTACTCCATTTTTTAAGCTTCCGTCGCGTTTGCAGCCTTAATGGTTAAAGCTACACAGAAATCATGTATGACGGAAATGATCTCCTTAAAATTATATAAAAAATATCCCACGACAGCATATATCTATCTTTTATGGTTGACTAACAATAACACGTGTAACTCCCGATAGCTTAGCAGTTCGGAGCTTTCTGTTTATTTTTGTCTACTCTTAGGTTTATAACACTCTCACTCATCCCTAATTAAAAAAAGTTAACATTATTATCTATACAATAAAAAAAGAATCATAGAAATCGGTATAGAAACACCAAAATTATACATGAAATACGCTAATAAGCCATCGCGCGTGAATACCGGTCGCCGCGCTCGACGCGACTCGCGGCGGCAATATTTGGCTGTCGATGCGAATAGACGTTCAGAGTGTTCGACCTTATTGACAGACAATAATTGATTTTAACAAACAGTGTTCATCAGCGCGACTTTTAGTCTACTCTTACGTATAATAATTTATTTTTAGATTTCCTTGGTTGTTATTTTATAAAATAGGTATTAGTTATTTTGGATAGCTTAGCAGTTCGGAACTTTCTGTTTATTTTTGTCTATGGCACCATATCTAAGGTGTGTACACACTGTCACGCGCGTAAGTGGAAGGGAGAGATCTGGAACGTCTCGAATCGTCTCGCGCATCACGTTGTTTTCCAGGCTCTTAGAATTCGACACCAGACGTTTCAGATCTTTGATTTTGACGACTCCGTTGTCGCTGGCATAAGCAACAGGATCCGCGTACGAAGTCGCTGGCAGAAGCTAGTTACAAATAAGGCAAATATACCCATATACAAAGCGTTTTGGGAACACAAATCGAGAAGTCAAATCACAAATTAAAATTAAATTAAATCTTAAATTCGTCAAACGAATGAAAAGCTTGCTCGATAAGCCATTTTTTCAAACGAACTTAGAAGCTGCCTCTAGTCGTAGTACCAGCAATAGCTGCAGGCAGTTTATGATGTATAGGTCGCGATCAGATTTTAGAGATTTGATCATCATCATCTTCCTGCCCTTGTCCCGTTTTATTTGGGGTCGGCGCAACACGGTTTTTTCTTCCATTCTGTCCTGTCAGATTTGATCACTTTATGATAACGTATATGGCTAACTAAAACTTGCCTTATCGTTTAAACGTTAACATTTCATGATATGTAAATCTTCGTTTGGCCATATCATTGAGGTAAGATTTCTATGTTAATAAAAGGTCCTAAAAGAAAGGTTTGATATTTCACAAAACTTTAAGGTTTAAAACGATCTGGCCCGTTTTACTTGGCAATATCATCAAGTAAGCAATTTTTATGCCTTACATCATAATATGGTCATTTGTGTTTTAAAAAGAAAATGGTCCTACTTATTTCGATTTAAATTCAAACCATTCATTTCAATTAAACTTTTAATGACACTTTTGAATTATCAAGAAGTTCATCAATGACAAAGATGAAACCACTTTGAAACACAAGTTACTCCTTTTCTTATGAGAAGTTAGTATTTTGATCTGCTTTGACAAGATACGTTTCATTTAAATAAATATAATTAATACCCAAATATATTGGGCCAAAAGCATACAGGCACGTGTTACATAGATCTAGCTTCTGACGTTTTATAAGTGCCCATGTAGGCCTATGTGAAATAAAATATTTTTGACTTTGACTTTGATCGTCATGTCTTAAAACTAAAATTTTGAAGAAACGCGATGTAATAGGTAGGTAGGAATATGAGTTCTACCGTGGAAACATTGCGTCTCAAACGGTATGCAATATTGATGAAGGACATAAGGGCCTATAAGAACTGGTAATAAAAGATTACAGCTGCTAATTTAATTCCAAGTTACGGGAATCCGAAGGATGCGTGACGCACAGGGCTGGTCGTTGTTGCGACGTTCGGCGCAGGCCTATGTCCAGCAGTGGACGTCTTTCGGCTGATATGATGATGATGAATTCCAAGTCAAACCAAAGATCACAGTTCAAAGTAACCCTTTTTTTAAAAAAAATACGCCAATTTTATAGGTAACGACTTTATTACATCCACTAACCTGCGGATTTACCTAGACGTAGCCTATAATAGAATATGGGTTTATTGAATTTATAGAGAGACCACATTACACAGGTATGTTGGCTAGTGGCAACCGCACAGACCAATCTATTCGCGCGGTGGCCCGATATACCCGCGGTGGCCCAACGTACCCGTGGTCCTTGATGAAACCCCGCCATTAAGGAGCCATCACTCAAACGATAATATTACTTCTTCATGACCCAATAAACGTCTTTAACTGTTAAAATGGTTTTACGATGATGCGCAGTTTAATTTACGCTTGTATCCATTTGATGTTGTAACGGTGCTGCTTTTAGGTAAAGAGCTATTTTTTGTTGTTGTATTATTATATTCTTTTTTTGTATCCTTACTAATATTATAAAAGTGAAAGTGGGTTTGTTTGTTTGTTTGTTACGTCTTCACGCCTAAATGGCAATACCGATTTTGATGAAACTTGGTACACGGATAGACCATGTCCTGAAATAGGACAAAGGATACTTTTTATCCCGGAAGGATGTTCCCTTGGGATAATTTTCTGCTATCACGCGGGCGAAGCCGCTGGGAACAGCTAGTATCACATAAAAAATCAGAAAAAAATATTTGCAAAAATAAGTGTATAACGGGCGGTCTTATCGCACATGGCAATTTCTTATAGACAACCTTTGGATGTAGTGAAGAAAAGGAGACAAAATCCGGGAGATTTTCTAACTAGCAAAGAAGTATCAGTTTGATATAATTTGCTTATAATATCTATCGCTGTAATACTATTTTTTCAGTAAGTAGTTACGAAAACAAATTAATGTTACGGAGAACTAATAGGTCCTGAAAAGGTTTGAAATAATTATAAAACAACAAAGGAATACCTACGAAAAATTATGTTTAGTTAAAAGTAATGTATTCATAAACAATGTTTTAGTTAGGTACTTACATACAAAGCAAGAGAAGTTTTTTTTAAATTAATTTGTCGAACAAAAATAACAAGAAGACAAAAGCTTTTGGCAAAATCGTGCTTTGGTTATAAATAAAATATGTATATTTTTTTACCATAAAGTAATATGGAATTATGGTCATCGTTGGATTGTCTTTGTCCCATTATACTGCACTTCGTGCCGTCTTACAGTCAATCAATGTCGTGAGTTGTGTGTGAGTGTCTTTCGATATAGTTAACCGATTGCGATGAAACAAAGCCTAAGTAATATATCAAATTACACATAATTTCAATGTATAAAATTTATCAACGTCGATTTCGTACATTGTACGTAATGCGCGCACAACTAAAAACATCTACAGATCATGATTAAATATTGTACCTGGTGCGTCTTACAAAATGATCCTGGTTCTGCGAGTCCTAGCAAAGATGAAATGATGAAGAAGAAGAGGGAGACTTCCAACTATAATAATAGACTCTTATGCTTATATTTAAAACTAGCTTTCCGCCCGCGGCTTTGCCCGCGTGGACTACAGTTTATACCGCGCGGGCAGAGACCCGTGCTCAGCAGTGGAATTATAAGTAGCCTATGTGTTATTCCGGTGTCTCTTCTACCTACCTACCAAATTTGATCTAAATCCGTTCAGTAGTTTTTGCGTGAAAGCGTAACAGACAGACAGACAGACAGACAGAGTTACTTTCGCATTTATAATATTAGTAGGGATAGCAGGGACTAGTAGGGATAGTGCCGTTGGAAGACAAAAACGGTATCGCAGAAATTGCGAAAATTCTTTTTTTTGGGGTCGAAAACTCGGAAAGCATGACACTAATCGCATCGGACAAGCTTGTCGTAAAATGAAAAAATACTATCCACACTAATAAAGTACCTAATAGTTTTTATAAATGAGAAAGTTACTGAGCTAATTTGTTTTAAAAATATCTCTTAGCCGCTGAACCGTTTTTAATTAATTTAAACATAGATGTAGCCTTTGAAGTGAAGAAAGATTTAAGATACCTACTATCAACGGTCCATCTACGCTTGCGAAGACGCGGGCGGATAAATAATCGATTTTCTATCAGCAGACCGAAATAAAACTAAATACACTAATGTAAGCACTACGTAGTGACTACCTTCTGTTACTATCCCGCTCAGTCATTCCTAGTAGCCCGGAGGACAGGTAGAGGTGTGCCCCGCCTGGGCAGAGCACCACCGTGTCCTCGTGGGGGCGATCGGTGGCAGCGATCTCGATCAGCGATCTCGCGTCGGGCCTTGGTACAGGCCATGGTCCGGAGCGAGGAAGAGTGGCAGGCGGTGGCCTCCTTCTGTAAAGCAGTAATGCTAGCAAAGGAGGCTGCTGCACGCGCGAATTAATGGCCCTCGGGCCCCAGCCACCCAGATTCCGATCCTGATTGCCGGCCTCCATAGCCGCAGGCTCGCGGATGGCTAGCAATGCCGTCCGATCGTCCGGCAACCATCCAGACCAAGCTCGTCGATCGTCGACGGCGCGTGGTTTACCACGCGCGCCTCAAAGAGTTTTCAGCAACCTACAGTCAAAGCCTACTGGGGCTATGGGTGATGAGAAAGAGATCCGCGAGGCCCTGGCACAATGGCAAAGCAGAAACAGGAAAGTGGTTTTAGTCAGTAAAAGTCTGATACTATCTCTCGCTTTGCCGAAGAGCGGGGGATGTTATTAGATGTGTTTTCCACCTAAAAAAAGTAATTCCTAGTACAAACGTCTAAACAAACAATAGTCCAGAGCTCCACTTTGTAATCTTTGCAGATTTCATCAAATTAACACAACAAAGTATACAAAGCACAAAGTAACTACAATCATTCCGTGTCCATTTAATTATCTCTCATCTTTCAAAACTCAATTTATTAAAGATAACTTTGAAGTCGAACTGTGCCACGAACGGGGAAAAATCTGGCCAGGATATACTCGTATATAAGCTGAAAATTGTTCGCGATAACAGTTTTCAGCCACTTTTATGATAAAATATCTGCGCTCAGCAGTTTGGTCGGACAGTGACGACGGTCCGGGGATTCTTAGATTGTATTCACCAGCACTTTTTGAGTACATATTTTGATACTGTATTTGGCAGAAATTGGCCAACAAATCATAAGTATGGTGTTGATGCTGGGGTCCCGGATGAGAATAGGTGTACCCTACTCATCTCTTGATGGCATGAATGGGGACTGAAATACTGTCAGGAGTTTAGGGAGTGGATACCTGTGTGCTGTATCTCTTTGGTATACACGTTAACTAAATTATAGATGTTAGGTTAGGGACAGTTATCGCATTGGAATAAATAAAACCTGAAATATACATATATCTACTCTACATGATGTAAGATCACACTGTATGTATACTAATATTATAAAGACGAAAGTTTTTTAGTGTGTGTATGTTTTACTTTGTCACACTTCAATAGCTGAATGGATTTTCTACTTTTATATTTTATATTCCTTTCACAATGTCAGACTTAAAGTGACCCACCCGTGTTTCTTCAGTTGCCCTTTGCGATCCAGGGCTCAGTAGCTGAAGCCTAATGGAGTCATGGGTTGACTTCTGAAAAGGTAGACCGTGGTCCAAATATTTTTAATCTAATAACCTTTGTAATACCTGGCAATACCGAGAAAAACTAAATATTTGTGTTACATAATAGGTAGTAAAAAAATGGCACGGTTGGTTTTCATACAGATCGTGATAATTGCGTTATTTAGGTCTATCTATATCTGTGGTTTTGACCGACAGACAGGCAAACAGACAGACAGACGGTCGGATAAACGGACAGACAGACAACAAAGTGATCCTATATCGGTTCCGCTTTTTCCTTCTGAGGTACCGACGGAACTCGAAAAAAAAAACAAAAAATTGGCCGTGGTAACTCTTTCAAATAATCCTGGAGACCAACATTGCGAATACCAGACAGTACTTATATCTGGTGACCCTGAATACATTCTACATTATTTAATATTTCATTGAGTTCATTACGGCTCCTTGCTTTAATGTCGGCCATCCGGTTCATCTCATCTTTATTATGTCCGTCTCAATTGGATGTTATTCAATACGTTTGAATAATGTTCATTATTGCGAATGTATGGATGTTTGAGTTTTGTCTGATGATTCATGATTTACCTAGTCTTATCTAGGGAGACATGACAGATATATAGATATCCATGCATATAAGAGGAGAAACTAATTGAATGCTATATCAACGAACAGCCGAAACTACTGGGGTTAGGAGAGTGAAATTTTGTACAAGATTTTATTCATAAAATAAATTGCTTTTACCCGCGGCTTCGCCCGCGTTATTAATGTACTTTAATTTCTCTCCCCTTTTTTTCCCTCTTTCTCCCCCTTTTCTCATTTAAAAAAACCTGTGTCCGTCTCCAGGGTCCCAACTATCTCTGTACCAAAAATCATCAAAATCGGTTTTGCCATTTAGGCGTGAAGACGTAACAAACAAACAAACTCACTTTCGCTTTTGTAATATTAGAAATTTTCTCACCGTTTAAACCTTCACTGGACAAATATTTCAAAACTATTTTCCAAATCGGTCGAAGCCGTTCTTGAGTTGTAGCGAGACTAACGAACAGCTAGGTATTTTTATGGTATAAATTAGATCACCATTGATATCAATCTATAAATTTTTTGTCATTTACTAAACGGTTGGACTTGGCCTCCTACTAGGTGGACCGATGACCTAGTGAAGGTTGCGAGTAACCGATGGATGCGAGACGCGCAGGATCGTTAATTGTGACGACACTTGGGGGAGGCCTATGTCTAAGACGTATAGCGGCTGAAATGATGATGACTAAACGGTTCAACTTTTGAGAATATGATTGGATATTAAAAAAGCACCATTATTGTGAATCAGACAGTCCATGAAAGATCAAGATAAAAAAAATAGAATAATACGGTCGTAATTTGTACTACGAATCAACACTTAATAGTGAAATGTTTCAGAGTTCCGGAACTTCCAGGAACCTTATAGGAACTTTCAAACTACTGCTGGATCAGATGGAGTATTGTAAACATAGCTATAACATGGATTCTCAGGCTTCGCAGCTGAATGCCTTGTACCTCTAATAGGGTTTCCTTAACTGTAAAGTCGAGATTACCTAAATCAGAAACATCGAAATATTGATTACTAAGCATTATTCAGGTATAGCAAAATGTATGTACATATAATGTTCGTTAGTAAATTAACAAACACGGTGTCCTGAACAACGCAGTAACTCCATTATTTTCGTGTGCATCACTAGACGTAATCCGGTTTGAACCGAGGCGAATTCGCTTATGCGGTTATATCCGCTTTTAACTAGTTATACACGCACCGGTAAAATCCGGTTGCGCGTTCAGGCAAATACGACTCCATTTTGTTTTAAAGAGCCGAATTTGATCATAGAAAATTGACCTTTATCAACCAGCATTTTAAGTGGCATTACTTTTCATAAGGTTCCTATTTTGCTAAAAGCCTTTTTACGGTTCCCAAAAAAGGTGCAATAAAGAGTTGTGATATTAACTTTCACGAGTGACATTTACTTGGCTTTGTTTTTCTCGTCCACAAAAGATTAAAATTTAAACCACTTCAGCTCCATTAACAATTAAAATTCAAACAAACCATTGCGGCGCATTGCCTCAGCGTGTGCCAGAAAATCTCGGCACAAATTCGTCCTCATTTTTTTATTTCACAAATTAGGTAGGTGCCTTAACAAAGTATATTTGTGAGACCCTGGCCTGGCTTCAATTACCACGAGTACTGCTGAATTTTTAAAGCAAATTGTCTTAAAAAGGTAGATGCGCACTTTGTCGGAGGCAGCGAGACAAAGGCGGGAAGTTATGTACCGTGATATTTATTCAACGACGCTCCTCCGATGCTGGGGAAACTTCTAAACTTTACAATTTACAGGGAAAAATTCTTTTAAGTCTCATTTATAGTGTAAGAGGGCTGGTGTCTCTTTATACTCGAGATAAATGTAGATACCCGGCCGTTCTTGGAGTTTACGTTTCGCTTTTTATAACTTCTTATCAGGGACCTCGTCCTGAAGTTGGTCGTAATTTGTATTTTAGTGGACACGATAAGTGATGGCGTCGTTTCTTCTTCCGTAATAACAAGGAATACGTCAACATAAAATGTAATTGACGACTCTGTTGAATGACTCGGAAAATTGAATATTCAGTGATCATCGCACATTCGCAGAAGTGAGTCTGCTTACTTATTGTAATTTATAATTAAATATTATTGTTGGAATCGTTTGCCTTGGTACTGTGAAAAGGAGAAAAATTATGAGTTTACATGTGGATGAATGGAGGGGGAGAGGTAGGCCAAAGAAAAGACGGATGGATTGTGTGAGAAGTGATATGAAAGAAAAGGGAGTTATTGATAGCGTGACGAGTGACAGAACAAAATGGAAGAAAAAAACGTGTTGCACCGACCCCAAATTAAACGGGACAAGGGCAGGAAGATGATGATGATGATGATGAGTTAAATATTATTGTTATACAACATACTACTGATCCTTGAAAAACAAAGAAGCAACATTTTTTTGAATTCTATCGGTCATCCGAAAGGAAACCCCGAGGCCCTAGGACGCAAGACAAAGAAGGAATATAGAAGTGGGTTTTAGTCAGTAAAAAGTCTGACACGCCCTCGCGCTCCATTCTAGAGCGTGAGAAGACATTGAATGTTTTGCTACTTAAAAAAAATAGTTAAATTTTATCTCTTTGTTGTGCGTGTTCTGCGTACGGTGAGGTGAATAAAGGAAACGTAACTTTGATGAAATAAATGTCTTTAATTCCGGTTCCACAATACTTCGTTATTACTAACTACGTACTATGTGAGCGTCGAGGCAAGGCGGTGTGACGTACGCGACTGGCGAGCCGATCGCCCGCGTTCACATGCTTCGTTAAGAAATGCAATTCAGGAAATTGCCTTACTGCGCCGCCACATCTTAATTCATTAAACCCCAAGCGAACGCCGGCGTTTGTGCACCCATTGTCTTTCTATTGTGTCTCTAATTTGATAGAGACACATAAAGATGTGGTTTCTTCAATCGTGATCGATTGAAGAGTTAAACCAAACCTTTTTCATCACTCAGTATTGATGGCTTTTTTAGTGGAATATTAGAGTATCCAATCTTCAATCTACTCCTGCAATTGTCTCTGACAAATTGACATAACGAACGGAAATAAAGCCAAGAAGTTGTAAAGTGAAATTGTGATGAGCTCAACTTTGCGTTCAACTGAACTACAAGCTAACTTGTAGAGTTTTAGTGAGCTGTAGATATGAAACTTTGGGGAACTGCCAGCTGGACATTAGATAACAAGAAAACTCTCTCAATTAATCAAACTGTGGTCAAAATCGTCGTGATTATATCTATATTTATAATATAAAGAATAACACACACACACATAAACACAAATAATGAGTATACAGGGTGTAAGGGATAGGTCTCAGCAAACTTTAAGGGCTTGGTCAGTAGACGAAACTGAACCAGCTTCTAACAGATTTTATTTTTTATTAGCAAACGAAAAAAAAGTCGGTCTCTCCAAATTATAAACTTGATTGGACAGTTTGTATGAGAGGTAGATTGTTTTACCGTTACCAGAAAAAAAAATTGTGGAAGGTTGTTCAGTTTCGTCTACTGAGCCCAGCCCTTAAAATTTGCGGAGACCTGTCTCTTACACCCTGTATAAATACAAATAAAACATATAAATCATTAATGTTGACAAAAAGCAGATCTCGAGCTCGCAACACATGCCTCATTCATTAAGGTTAGGTATAAGTGGGTAATATGTGTGAGTGTTACATTACATTACCAATATCGTTACAATCCTTACTAATATTATAAACGCGAAAGTGAGTTTGTTTGTTTGTTACGTCTTCACGCCTAAATGGCAGAACCGATGTTGATGAAACTTAGTACACGGATAGACCATGTCCTGGAATGGGATATAGGATACTTTTTATCCGGGAAGTATGTTCCCTTGGGATAATTTTCTGCTATCACGCGGCGAAGCCGCTGGGAGCAGCTAGTTAATTATAAAGATCTTACTACCGAAGCAGTATGATGTCGGCCAATAAGGAATATGCATGGTTTTTTTAATATCCTAAATTAAAACACTTTTTAGATGGGTAAAAAAAGAAAAAAAGAAAATTGTTGTCATCAATAACGAAGTTACATAACTTCAAAGCTACTAATAAGAAAGAGAAGTCGGCCATGGTGTTTGACGTCAAAGGCCATGACACCCATACGGCCGCTATAGAAAAAAATTGCGTCGTGGCGAGAGAGACGGATATATAAATTCTTAAATTGTCATATCTCGTTTGCCTTTTTATCAATTTCGTTCACAACATTAGTAATTTATTTTTGTACATTTATTGATAAACTGGTTTTATAACAAGTGTTTTTTTATGATAATAATAATAATAAAAACGTTTAATTTGGAACTTGCCTTATTTTGTTAATATAGTTATTTTTTATTATTTATTTTATAACAACAAAGGTTTTTATTGGGTGTACAAAAAAGCACACAATTAGACCAATTAGATATCAGCACGAATCTTGAGCGCTGGCTTCAAGCTGCGCAGAAGTCAAATATCGGGCCTATTTAGTAGTAAGAAGTGAGACACGCGAGCGGGGTGCGTCACAGATTGGCTCGGCCCGGCATCACGTCATTGACGTCACTCGTGATTCGTTCCCTGCGTTTGCTGCATGTATCTAACAACGACGACGATTGGCTCGCCAATGTATGGAATG
The DNA here is from genome assembly GCA_949319445.1 of Mythimna lalbum. Taxonomy (NCBI): domain Eukaryota; kingdom Metazoa; phylum Arthropoda; class Insecta; order Lepidoptera; family Noctuidae; genus Mythimna; species Mythimna lalbum. Next base: position 27,662,040 of record OX439345.1, on the reverse strand, counting down.
CGCAAAGTGATCCCCACTCTGACGCTGAGCGATCTTAAGATCCATGCCGATACCTATAACATAAAGAACAAATAGGTACTTATTCTAAGCTGGGTGAGACGCACCAAACTTGGGTAATGTCCATTTGACCGCGTGCAGTCGTATCCACCGCCCCAAGATCGGAGAGTCCCACCTGTCAGTCAGTGTTCTGAGAATGGTATTGGGGCTGGCGCATACTCGGCATAGAAAAGAGCGTTTATGCGTATTCCCTATTGGCAATAACTTATAAACCGCCATACGTATACGGGTACAAACGTAAAAGTGCGACCAACTACCTTATCCCTCATTTCCAAAACCATAAAAAGAGCAGTTGATTCTGATACCAGGGACCTTACCATGATGTGTTAAAATGTCAGTCGTTTGAATAAGAAAAAGGGATGGAGCTATATACCCCATATAGCTCCGTCCTGTAATAATGGGACGCGTCACGAGTGGTGGTAGGCCTTCTGTACTCCATCTTAGTTGACGTATTATTATTATAGGCATCGACTTATATTCTAGTGATAGACAAGCACGTTCATAGTTCAAACTATTTGTTAAAATACTGAAAAGTTAAAACTAAAGTTCGCTGCAGCGCAACATTGGCATTATGTCGTCTAACAGAACTATTAAATCATATACAACGTGATAGCTTTTAGAGGATACTTTTTTTGCGACTAAAATGTCTTGAGCGCCATGAATTTCCTGCCCCTTATGCGTTTCGTTTAACATAGTGTAATATTCCAGGTGTACGGACTACATTACACCTGAGTCTACTGAAGTGAATGTTCGGAACACCTAATCTAGTGCGTAGTACTCGTACATAATATATCGATGATTTTATTACATCAAATAATTTCTCCCAACCTAAAGATTTTTATAATCTAAAGTCCACCCCTGTTCCTACAGTCCAATTGATGTCTAATAAGGTCGTAAACGGAACCTGCAAACACAATAAATGTGAAATAAATTTGTACAAAGGACCAGCTTACTATGCAATATGTCCTCACCTGATTCACGAGAAATATACGGTTGTTTTACGGACGCTACGGAAGGATCCCATAAAGGCTCCCGTGCAATGAAAACCCGTTTGTCGGAGATCGGGAAACACGGGTCATTCCATCTTGTGGAAGTCGGAAAGGTACTAATGATGTAACCTATATGATAAAGATTATATATATGTAACCTATATACAGCGATATTTGTAAAACACTGGCAACCTCTCAGAACTGTGTTACTAACATCATATACAACAACTTTTGTTCTATGACTTTTAAAAGTTGATCATATTCTACTTTTTTTTTTATCTGATATAAACTAGTACTTGACTGCGATCCCACCTGATGGTAAGCAGTGATGCAATCGTTGATGGTGAAGCGCACTAGTTTATTAAGAGCCTACTCACTCTTACCTTGAAGACACTTAAATTATAATCGGACAGGAAGATCGCAGCAGGCAAATTGTTCCATTCCTTCAACGTACGTGGTATAAACGACGAGGCGAAATGCTTAATCCGGACCGTAGAGGTTTCAACGTTTGTTTTTTCGTTTTTATGTTTTTACTAGGAGGTAAACTTTGGAGGTGTGTCCAGAGTGGTACTGGTGATTGCTAAAAGTGAGTGACATAGGCTATATTTTTAGAACGCGGACGAAGTCGTGGCCAAAAGCTAGTTACTAATATTTAACTGAATCCATGCTTTTCATTTTTCTTTTCCTTTTTTTGTTTTTTTTTTTTTGTGTTATTCCTTTTCTCTTATTTCTTTTCGAGACCGACCCCAACACATTTGAGAAAAGGCTATGCAGCTGAATACAGAAATAGTATTAAATATTTAAAGTAGTAATTAGTAACCAACCAAAGATGAAAGCCTTTAGTCATTACTACCTACCCACAAATTCTGCGTTAGCAAGCATGGCAGCAGTAAGTACGAGCCTCAAAGTTTCTCGATTAAAATTCCCGACATAGGATAACACGCAATAATTTTAAAGTAATGATTTACGACAAACCGTGAGTACGAAATGGGGACGCGGCCGGCATTTGGTATCAAAACATCTCCTTTGATATTTTATCGGATAACGACTTTACAATAACAATGTACCAAAGTACCTGAGGCTTCGAAAATAATATTCATTGAATGAATACAGTTTTTTTAATGTGAGAATTCATCTCGTGAATCCTCCCGCTCTAGGGTGGAGCCAGGCGTGTTAGACTTTCATTGACTAAATCACATATATGTACCTTCAGTTGCGCTTAACTTTCTAGGACCACGGTTTTGATTTTCGTATTTTTCCCCATAGCCCTAGCAGGCATCGGCTCTGCTGGGCCTGTACGGTTTACTGATATCCTCTTGAGGCGCATGTGGGACACTACGCACCGTCGACAACTCGGGGTCCGCCCTAACAGCCAGAGGACGAGCGGACGGCGAGCCACCTATTGATCATCGTCCGTGAGCCCGCGCCTACCATGGTCAGAGATCGCTCTGCGATTCTCGACGCCCAGGATGTCGTCGAAAATGATATTCATCGAACGTGTACGGTGAAGCTGAAATTTTTCAATCCACTGCAAGAATATTCAGACGTATTGGATTGAAAAGATATTGGATCACCGGTTTGGCGAAACAATGAATATGGATTAATTGGTTCGCATAAATCGCGATAACAAACAAAGAATAATTTGGATTTCGCCTATCTCTTATAAAATTTTTAAAGCCGTCCCAAAATATGTGAATGTTATTTTTTATGATTTTAATTAAACGAACGAATCATTGAATGATTGAGATTTGGAAGTTGCTGTAATTTTTCGGTGAATTTGGAAATTTTACAATTTTTTTACGTGATTTTTCCGATATTATGGATCATTAAAAATGGTCCAGCAGTAACTAAAACGATTTTGTTCGATTTTGTTTTATATACAGACACCTCAGCTAGTTCAGGAGTTGGGATTTCACTTATTTGTGTTGTATATTATATATTACTAGCTTTTGCCCGCGGCTTCACCCCGTACATAAAAGTAACCTATGCCACTCAGGAAACTTTCTATCGGTGAAAATTATCTGTAGTATATTATTTGGCGATCGGACCAGTACTTTTAGAGATTACCTCCTAAAAAAAAAATAAAACAATCTTTACCTCTTTATAATATTAGTGTAGACTATATTAAACTGAAATAAAGAGTAATTTCAGGAAGTAAAATACTATGAACTTTATGGCTCAGCTAAGTTACCCAAGGGGTCCCTTCGCCGAGCCATGCAACCCTTATCATTGTAGGGACGATTTCCATATAGACCGCAGTATACAGGGTGAACCTTTCAAGTAGCCGTGGATAGCCAAATGCGACTCTTTTTTTCTTTTTTTATTGTTATAAACTAATACTTGACTGCGATCCTACCTGATGGTAAACAGTGATGTAACCTCTGATGGTTAGGCGCACTAGTTTATTTAAAGCCTATTCACTCTAGCCTTGAAGACACCCAAATTATAATCGGATGGAAAGACCGCAACAGGCAAATTATTCCAGTCCTTCGACGTACGCGGTATAAACGACGAGGCGAAACGCTTAGTCCGGACCGTAGAGGTTTCAACAACGCAAGTGTGGATATTCGCCGTACGGCGGGTTGTCTGATAGTAGAATTGAGATGGCGGAATCAAGTCATGCAATTTCTGCACACTTTCTAAAATGCATCCTGTAAACACCGAAAGACTGGCTACCCTACGCCTGTGTGCACGCTAGCTCCAGGCTTTGAAGGTTGAACTACAAGGAATAAGTACTTACTTTATTTACATTGTTCTCACATAACAGTAGCGACAAGAACCATGTAACCGGGATAATTATAATACATAGTGTGATTGAAAATAGTGTCCAAGCACATTCTTCTCTATGGATCATCTTCTTTAGGTCTATGCTTTGGAATGTGCAATTAGCGTCATTTTTTTTTTTGATAACTCAAAAGTGTTTTTAAATGGCTTTATTCAAAATAAATCTTTGATACAGAAAACTACTGCCTCTCCTCTTGAATGTCAGTACGTATAGTTATTATATTATTTCTCTGTTTTTATATAATACTAGCTTTTGCCCGCGCGGCTTCGCTCCCGCTCTTCCCTACTCCACCCTACGCTACCCTACTCTACCCTACTCTACCCTACTCTACCCTACTCTACCCTACTCTACCCTACTGTATCCTACTGTACCCTACTCTACCCTACTCTACCCTACTCTACCCTACTCTACCCTACTCTACCCTACTCTACCCCACTCTACCCTACTCTACCTTACTCTACCCTACTCTACCCTACGGAAAACGGGTTTCATTTTTATTTAAATCTTCTATATTATAAAAATGACTCCCGTTTTCCGTTGTCACGACATGGCATGAAAACGGCTTGACCGATTTGGCTGATTTTTTTTTTGTTAAGATTGTTATCGTGAGGACAAGGTTCTTATGGAAAAAAATAAAAGTAGGGTAGGGTAGGGTAGAGTAGGGTAGGGTAGGGTAGAGTAGGGTAGGGTAGGGTAGAGTAGGGTAGAGTAGTAGGGTAGAGTAGGGTAGAGTAGGGTAGAGTAGGGTAGAGTAGGGTAGAGTAGGGAAGAGCGGGAGCGAAGCCGCGCGGGCAAAAGCTGGTAGATTATATATTATTGATATTATATGTATTTTATTAGTCATGTCTTGTATATATTATGTAAATAATACATCACGAACATGCTGCATATCTTTTCTCCTTCTCTGTCAAATCCATCCAAAGGTGATCTGTAAAACATTTGCTTTTAGCGATTAGATCACCTATTGTTTCACTTTTTTATGCTCCTACTTCTACTGTAATTTTTAGGGTCTACAATAAAAAGTATATCAATCTATATATCTACTAGCATTAGCATAAACTAACTGGACGAAATTGTAAAAGAACAATTCTTTTGTTCACTGTATTTTTTTTTACTTTTACAAAAAGTATTTAATCAGAAATCCATTAAACAACTGTGTCTATCGAAAAAAAGAAATTGATTTTTCTAATCGATATAGCTGACAATGTTATTCGACATTTCATTTCCACGCCATGACTAATCTACGCCAAAGGGGAGATTCGGGAATAGCCATAACGGGCGACAATCAATATTATTTAAATCCAACCATAACAGAGCTGCGTAGCCAGGTGCTACGAGTGCTACGACCGTAGCACTTTTTGCTACGATTTTATTGTTAAACAGATTTATGGAAAATATTATTCAGATTTCAACTTTAAATATTGATATTAAAATTTCATTCACGAATTCAATTATTCAAGGACCTATTTACTGTGATGAGTGGTTTTGTTAAAACCGAAATGTTATTTTATATCTACCTACTATGAAGACTTTGTAGCCATTTTGTAGTCTTAGAATCGTTGTTCCCATGGCCTTTTTTTAGGTGGGAATCATCGAACCCACCGCTCTAGGGCGGAGTGGAAGGGCGTGTCTGACTTTTAGTGACTAAACCCACTCCTATGATCCTATGTGCCTTGCGTATCAGAACGAAAGGTTTTCTTTAAAGCGAACCCATGTCCCCAGTGGGCTTCGGCTCTCTAAGCTCGTGAGGCGCGCGTCGACTCTACGCGCCGTCAACGGCTCGGGTTTAGTCTGGCCGGACGACGAGCTACCCGTTGCTCGACGTCCGCAAGTTCTTGACATAGATTATACACTATGTCAAGATCATGATTAAATCTGCTTCCGTATTCATATTATTTGTTCCAACAATTCAATTAAACACAAAATCTTCTGTAGATTCAAAACAAACGTTATTAAGCAGAGTTGCATTCAGTCAAGTAATGAACGATTTTAAATTAACGTTAATTTGCCTGACCCCTAGGTTTAACAGGATATTTCAATTACCAGTAAGCTCCAATATTGAGGTTCCCATGCGGGTTGGCAATGGCTTCAAATAATAAGGAGATTGCTATCGCCATAAATTAATTCTGTGTTCACAAGTAGCCCTGCGGTCGAAATGTTATTAAAATCAAATCTAACGATTTGACACATAACTGATTGATTTTTTTTCTATGTTTTTATTTAGTGGCCTTTAAATACCTTTGTACTATTTTTACAAGCTTTTATTTAGTTTCACCTGTCCCGATGTTTGTCTATCATCAAATCTTGTAAATTAGACCCACTTCCCGGTTAGCGATTGAGCTGAAATTTTGCACACATATTTAAATCAGATGTCAATGCAAAATTATTGTGACAAGGAGCTGGCCTGGCCTGGCTATAGGGACTTGGTAGTTAAACGACACAGCCCCACCAAGTTTGGGCTCGTATGATTCGTCTTGACGAGTATTAATTGTATAGGTATACCGAGCTATAAAAGCTTGCTATGAAAAAAATATTTTCATTAAAAGCTTGTTTTACTGTTATATATTGTTTTTTTTTTGTCCATTAAATAGTGTACTGAAGATCGACTTCGGAATATCAATTATTAGTTTAACCCCAACTTCGCTAGGTATTTAGATTAAACCACAGAACCTGTGCCTTTTTAGGGTTCCATACCTCGAAAGGAAAAAAACCGAACCCTTATAGGATCCCTTTATTGTCCGTCTGTCTGTCTTTCTGTCAAGACCCTTTATCTTGGGAACGCGTGGAGGTAACCAGTTTTTTTTTATTTTTTTTTATTATTATTGATATTTTTGCGCTTGACCGCTATCTCACCTGATGGAAAGCGACGATGCGGTCGACAATGGAACGCGCTTACCTAGAAGAAACCTATTCACTCTCGACTTAAAGATTCCTTGGTTGTAGCTATCAGGAAACACAGACTCCGGCAAGGAATTCCATTCCTTAGCTGCACGCACAATGAATGTGTTTCCAAAACGTTTTGTGCGTGTAGGCGGGATGAAATGAAAACCATATACTCAGGTCTGCGGTCCCTTGAAACGGTGAAAAAATTAAACTTCTGAATTCACCATTAATCTTCTCTTAACTCGATTAGGGAATTGAACTGTTTTCATATATTTTGTACGGATCTCTCAGTGCACGAGACCGACTTTTTTTTTTTTTTTAATTCGTATAAACTAGTGCTTGACTGCGATCCCACCTGATGGTAAGCAGTGATGCAATCTCTGATGGTGAGGCGCACTAGTTTATTAAAAGCCTATTCACTCTAGCCTTGAAGATACCCAAATTATAATCGGACGGGAAGACCACAGCAGGCAAATTGTTCCATTCCTTCGACTTACGCGGTATAAACGACGAGGCGAAACGCTTAGTCCGGACCGTAGAGGTTTCAACAACGTATGGGTGGATACTAATTGTACGTCGGGTTGTCCGACTCGCACTTGCTCGGTTTTTTTTTATGCCAGGATTAAGTTTTTAAGATAATTTTCTACCTCCACGCGGGTAAAGCCGCTGGGTGAATCTAGTTTAAAATACATCCTGCAGCATGGTTTTATAACCTAATACACGTGTAGGATAATGATCATAGTATAGATAATATCGGCACTGCACAGGTGGGTTCCGTCGGTCGAACGCTCGATATAATCCCTAATTACTCATATATTAATCACCTATCATGAAGCACTTACCTTAAGGCCCTTGGTCCCATTTAGTGTAATAAAACTGTGACTTTCTGAATCCTAGGTCTAGGTAACGGCTGGGTTAGTAGACTTGGAAAAAAAAATTGTCACATTATCAACATATTATGATATTTTTGTATGACTAATATATTTTTAAATATCATGTTAGTAAAAATAATTACTAACATAATATATATTTTTTCGATTTGTTTTTTTCCTACTGCTTTGATATTTGGAAATATATTTACACAAAGCTTTTTTATGTACATACATATGTAAATTTTGTCATAATTAAATATGACATTTACACAAAAATTATGCTGGTTAAGTGTGTAGCATATGTAAATCTATTAATATTTCACAAAAAAAATGGTCAGCTCTTTGCGTGCGTATAGGCGGCAGTACGACTATGTGTGCATTTAACTCCGGTCAGATATTGAAGGGACTATACGCCTTAACTATGTTGATCCCAAGGAGTCTCGCCAAACCATGAGATAAATACAAGATGAAATTAGTGGCTCTATAAACGACATCTGGCAATTACTAACGATAAGTATGGAAGTAACAGATATTACAAATGGTCCCACTTTAATCACTTTTTATGAGCTTTTTAAATAGAGATCTAACTCAAATAATACTTAGTTGAAAATTGAATCATAGACATATGTTTTTAGGATTCAATTTTCAATCAGCTCTTTTTTGACTTACGTCTCTTTACGATTAAGCTTATGAATGTCAAACAATAGTAACTATTATTGCAGTTGTAGCAAGATCTTATTTAGCTTATCTTGAAATCTTCTGAAACGTCGATATGTAACGGATTTTGTATATAGTGCACCTCCTTATTCAAAAGTAAATTATACAAAATACAATATCGTGATATCAAAGAAAATCGCATGAGTTATTTTTAAATTAGTCAGCAGACTGGCTAGCTAAATGTACTTTTAAGGATTTTGGAACAAGGTTAAAAAAATTGATAATCGAATCGAAAAAATTGTTTCTTGTTTTTGGAAGTGAATTGTTCGCTGTTTGCAAATGTAATTATTTTGAAGTTAAAAGAAATATGAATGACTAGTTACTCCCAGCGGCTTCGCCCACGTTGATAGCAGAAAAATATCCCAAGGGAACATACACATAAAAAGTATCCTATGTACTATTCCAGGACATGGTCTATCCGTGTACTAAGTTTCATCAAATTCGGATTTGCTATTTAGGCGTGAAGACGTAACAAACAAAAAAACTCACTTTCGCTTTTTTTTTTCGCTTTTTTCGCTTTAGTAAGGATTACTGCGACGTATAGATTGATTTCTTTGAGTAAACATCTGCGAAACCAAGGCCACCCCACCAAGGCTACCAGAGCTCGGTTCCCACAATATTTTCCCAACGTAGGAAGGGTTAAACCCCCCCCCCCCCATGCCACACCACAGACAATCGATCTGCAACTCTGGCAGCCGTAAATTGATGCATCGCAGTTGTTGCGAGTTCAATGCAGTTTATGATAGATAGTATTTACCGATATAAAATCAACGAAACTAAAATAAAAGGTAAAATTATTAGTTTTTTCGTCTATAAGCGGTCTACAAAACGTTGTTCTGTCATATTTTATCAAGGAAAAATGGGAGGGGGGGTTCGGGTAGGATGATAAAAAATAGCGTACTTTCTCGCGGGTGAATCCGTTGTCAAAAGCTAGTCTAAGAATTTTGTTATAAATTACTAGAGTTTGCCCGCAGATTCGCCCGCCTATGTCACTCAAGAATTAAGCAGCTTTCTATCGGTGAAAACATTTTTGCAATCGGACCAGTACTTACGGAGATTACCTCCTACAAATACAAAACATATAAATTAGTGTAGATTTATTTCGTAATTAATAAGATTTTACAAGCATTTTGTATAATACATTACTTTGTATAATTTACTAGCTTTGCCCGCACGACTTCGCTCCCGCTCTTCCCTACTCTACCCTACTCTACCCTACACTACCCTACTCTACCCTACTCTACCCTACTATACCCTACTCTACACTACTCTACACTACTCTACACTACTCTACACTACTCTACACTACTCTACACTACTCTACACTACTCTACACTACTCTACAG
>OX439345.1:27524979-27652191 GCA_949319445.1 Mythimna lalbum | reverse complement strand
CTAGACAATACAAAACAAACGAACATAATTTATTAATGGCTATTTCGTAACAAATAACTTTCCCAGTCTCTATGCTTTCTAGAAACTTTTAAAACCATGATTTAACTTCAGAAACATCGGTAAGCACTTTACCTCGATACTAAATTTTCATGAAAGCCGCAAGTAATCGACTAAGAGGATTTGAGTGTAAGCTGTATGAAGAGTTGCTACACACTCGACGGGAATAACTTGCACTCCAGTTAACCGTGTACGAATGTCATGTGACAGTGTGTGAGGATATTTTATTTCATTTTAACCGGGTAACCAGTGAAAATCTTAAGTTTTTCAATTTTGTAAAAAAAATCGACGCTTGAAAGGCAATAATTACTAAGCGACACTAAGCAATCTTTACAAAATGTAATTTAAACTTGGAATGAAAAAACTAATAAACGAAATAAAACGAAAAAAAAATCTTATTCGTCGGAAAGATCGAAAAGTATTAACAAATTATATAAACACTAGCTTCTGCCCGCGACTTCGTCCGCGGAAAATTTCTTGTTTTAAAATAAGATTACACTCTATTAGACGATGCGCACGTTCAGCGCTAGATTCCTGAGCACGGGCCTGTGATGTTATGGCATTTTGCCTAGCGAGCCGCTGCGAGCGCTCAGCGCTAGTCTCCCTATCCCTTGTCTCAGAGACATGCTGCCTTAAATGAGATAGACGCTGCGCACGTTCAGCGCTAGATTCCCGAGCACGGGCCTGCGATGTTATGACATTTTGCCTACCAAGCCGCCGCGAGCGTTTAGCGCTAGTCTCCCTATCCCTTGTCTCAGAGACATGCTGCCTTAACTCAGATAGACGGTGCGCACGTTCAGTGCTAGTTCCTCGAGCACGGGCCCGCGATGTCCTCACATTTTGGCTAGCGAGGCGCTGTGAGCGCTCGGAGCTAGATTCTCTAGCGCGTGCTTGCGAAATATATTCTCTATTTCTCGAGAGGCGCTGCTCATTTTCAGGGGCAGATTCTTCCGTACGGCGTACTCGAGCGGCTCTTGTCTGTGATGTCTGCCGGGACAATTGAGATTTCCTTTTAGACATGCTCTCAACAAACTACGCACAGACTTGAAAACAATTATGAACAAAAGGAGAGCGACTCGAACACCGTCCGCCTTTACAAAACAAAACAATCGTAATATCGAATAACTCGTATCGATTATTATGATAGAACGAAGTACGAAACTACGAACATACAAAAACGTACAACGAAATTACGATATTTTCGATTATGAGGTATCTATCAACAGCAACAACCATACGAACGAAACAACCGAAACCAATAAGCAACTGACAGAAGAACTCCAACTAACGGGAACGTGGGCATAATAATTCGAGAGGGTCATCAATCCACAGAAAGTCTTAACACCGCGATTCAGAAAAATTACGTAATTGCAGAACGCCATCTATGGGCAAATAGGTGAAACGTTGGGCACGCCACTATTATGGCGGTAAGTCCCCTCTTAGAGGCGTGGCTGGAAAGGCCTCACGGCGTCCTTACCTTCCGTATGACACAGGTCCTCACCGAACATGGCAAGTTCGGGAGGTTCCTGCACCGAATTAAAGCGGAAGAGACGCCCGAGTGTCGCCACTGTGCGGAACGCCCGGAGGACAAGGTGGAGCACACAGTCGAGGTGTGCCCTGCCTGGGCAGAGCATCGCCGTGCCCTCGTGGGGGCGATCGGCGGCGGACACCTCTCGCGGCGGGCTCTGGTTGAGGCCATGGTCCTAAGCGAGGAGGAATGGCAGGCGGTCGCCTCCTTCTGCGAAGCAGTAATGCTAGCAAAGGCGGAGGCAGACCGCATCAGGCAACGGCGCCCCCGCCGCCGCCGCCGGGATTCCGATCCCGATTTCCGGCCACCGTAGACGCGGGCTCGCGGACGGCGAGCCATGGGTAGCTTGCTGTCCGATCGTCCGGTAATGGACCGAGCCCAAGACGTCGACGGCGCGCACTGTTCCCGCGCGCCTCAAGAAGTTGTCAGCAACAGCAGAGGCCCAGCTGGGTCGAAGCCTACCGGGTCCAGGATTATCCGAAAGGGAACTCGTGCCCTGGTTTGAAGGCTAGAAGGAACGGGGTGGGTTTTTAGTCAGTAAGAGTCTGACACTATCTCTCGCTCCACCCAAGGGCGGGGGTTGTCATAAGATGATTTTTGCCCACCATAAAAAAAAAATAGGTAAAACGTCTGCACAATGAAAGTTACGCTAGGGGCATTTTGCGTTTTAGTAATTTTATATTATCTTCGAAACTGTATGACCAATTGCTATGCTGTAAATGGCAAATCTTATCTGTATAATGTTCTTGTGATACTGAAATAATTTATTGTCATAAAAATTAATATTTTGTTGCTCAAATAATCAACCAAACGTAAGTATGCCGAAAAAAAATATTTTTAATGCAATAAAAGAAGTATAAAAGATAAAAAATAAAAGATAGAGATACGGTACCGCGGACTTTTTTGTAGAAATAATTAAGACGAACCAGGTAGCCATACATTATTTTTAATTTTAAGCAACTGTTTAGGCAGCGCACGCAAATAATTCTATTTTATGAGGTATTTTTTTCCGACTTGCTAGACAAAAGTTGTGATAGCTCGGTTAATATACATGCTATAGAAACAATTTGTAGCCTATAGCACTCAGGAATAATGTAGCTTTCTGCCAGTAAAAAAAATTTTAGAATTGGATTATTAGTTCCAGAGATTACCCCCTACATACAAACTTACAAACTTACAAACTTACAAACTTACAAACTTACAAACTTACAAACTTACAAATTTTACCTCTTTATAATATTAGTATAGATTTAATGAAAATAATGCGCCATTTCTTCTTTGCAAATACTATTCAATGTCACTTAGTAATTTTTGCTTTTGAAGCGTCGATTTAAGGGGATATTCACTCTAGCCTTGAAGACACCTAAATCATAATATGTTATGAGAATAATAATGCCTAGTGATAGAAAAAAAACAAATAAAAAATTTAAAAACTCACAGTTCGTGTCCCCGTTGAAATTTTCCATCGGCAAGAATAACTAACATTCCCCAAATACTATTATGCCTTTTTTAAACACTCTGAATTTTCAATAAATCTTTCCCTAGTGCTTACTTTCACCACAAAAACTCTTCAGTCAAATTCCGTGCTTCTAGACTCAGCTATTGTATTTAAGATTTTTACCATTTTGGCGCAAGTTTTTCTGTTATCATAACTAGTGTTCCAAATAAAATATTCTTCTTTCTTCAAAACCTAAAGCGCGTTCATTTTCGGACTGCGTACAAAAGAAAGAAATGCTTACAAATATTGAAGGATTTGCGATTTACTAAAAATCAATAGATTTGATTATAAAATTAAAACACTATAACTGTAAAACTTTGCTTGTAGAATAATCTAGCCAACCATTAGGATGTTGGCATGTATATCCTAATTGTAGTACCTATATTAGCCCGGTATATATATTTAAAAAAAATATTATTTGTATAATTTTAGAGGCATCTTCGTTTTTCTTTTGTAGCGTACTAAATTAGCATTTACCCTGAAGAATAACATATATTACAAGCTTTTATTTAGTTTTACCTGTCCTGGTGTTTGTCTGTCATCAAATCTCGTAAATTAAATTTGACCGACTTCCCGGTTACAGATTGAGCTGAAATTTTGCATGCACGTGTAAATCAGATGACACTGTAAAATTATAATGACATGGAGCCAATCTGATGATGGAACCGCTGGCTATAAGAACTTCGTAGTTAAATGACACAACCCTTTCGAGTTTGGGCTCGTATGATTTGCCTTGACGAGTATGAATTATATAGGTATACCGAGTTATAAAAGCTCGCTACGAAAAAAATATTTTCAATAAAAGCTTGTTTTTCTGATTCTTTTTACTGCAGTATATCCATACTTTTGCGCATTATAAAACTCGCGATAAGTTCCGTAGTCCCCTTATGAAGCAGATAATTTCGAGTACCTTTCTACAGCTGTCGATCGTCCTTATGAATGCAAAGGGTAATTTTATTTTACAAGCTTTTTTATGTTACAATTTTATTTTATCTCCGTCAGTAATAACTCGAACTTCGTGACAGTTTGGCCTTTCTGCTGGGAATAAGGACTCGGATATAAAATATTCATTTGATGTAGAAATATATAGAGGATTATTGACATCGACTTATATTCTAGTGATAGACAAGAGTGATAGACTTTTATTGAAACGTATTTGTCAAAATACTGAAAAGTTAAAACAAAAGTTCGCTGCAGCGCTACATTGACATTATGCGTCAAACAGAACTATTAAAACATGCCGCGCTAAGATAGCTTTTAGGGGATACTTTTTTGCGATCTCTGTTTTTTTTCTTTATTGTTCATTACAGTTTTTTTACATTTTTTACAACAAAAACACTAGTCTGAAACCTTTCAAAGGATTATGTGACAAAGAGGAGGTATCAAGCTCGCTCACAGTATGTTACATTAAAATTTAGTTGCTATAATTGTTGAGATGTGATGTTACCACTTACCAGTATTACAAAGCTTTTTCAAAGTATGTTTACATTTTTTCATGAAAAAATGTCATTTCGTGGCGGTTACGCATTTCCTTCAACATAGTGTAAAGTTCAAGGTGTACAGTCTACATTACACGTGAGTCGACTGAAGTGAGTGTTCGTCTTTCTTTTTGTTATTATGAGATGAGCCCGTTGTGTCCCACTGCAGGGCAAAGGCCTCCCTTCCGTTATTCCACTCTTTTCTGTCCTTAGCCACTTCTGTACATATATATTGATGATTATTGATATTATTATGGCTATGTGGGCCTCACTATCCTAGTATCCTGTATGCTTGTAGTAGATAGAAGCTAGACTGTCGTCACTAATCTACCTGCCAAGCGTTGTGATTACGGGAGCTTTTAGCTAACTGGCAGCTCTAGCACACTGTCACTGCGATAATTATTTATTATGCAACTATTTCAGGTACTTTTTGTTACTAAGTAGATAGATAGATAAAACATCGGTTCAATAGTAATACACAGAAAAATATACAGATACAAAACACAAAAGCACTAATTACAAAACTAATAAAAGTCTACAAAAATGGGAACGATAACCAATGTAAATATTCATCATCATCATTTCAGCCGAAAGACGTCCACTGTTGGACATAGGCCTCCCCCAAGTGCCACCACAATGAACGGTCCTGTGCATCCCGCATTCATCGGATTCCCGCAACCCTTACCAGGTCATCGGCCCACCTTGTAGGAGGCCTTCCAACGCTAAGTCTTCCGGTATGTAATCGCCATTCCAGAACCAATCGGCCCCAACGGCCATCCGTTCTGTGAGCAATGTGCCCTGCCCACTGCCACTTAAGTTTGGCAATTCTTCGTCCTATGTCGGTAACCTTGGTTCTTCTGCGGATATCCTCATTCCTGATTCGATCACGCAAGGAAACTCCGAGCATAGCCCTTTCCATTGCCCTTTGGGTGACTTTGAGCCTTCTGATGAGAATGTAAATATTACCAGTATTAAAAAAACAAAAAAAAAAAACATTAAAACTGTGTGGTGGCATTATTCAGCTTTAATATATTTACATATTATATTTATTTTGGTGCGGTCTTCCCGTTAATTACTACATGTATGCAGCAGAAAATTAAACTTGTGGTTTCATAGTATTTACTATTTACCCTTGTGTCTTTATTAAAATATGTTGTTTGTGCATATTTTTCTGCTACTTAAAACTTTTATTATTACCAAAATTCGAATAGCATTTGCCCGCGGCTTCGCTCGCGTTAAATTCCCCCATTTTAGAAGAGTGGGGGTTACAAAGAGACAAAAAGTAGCCTATGTCAACTCCCCTCCAACTATCTCCACTTAAAAAATCACGTCAATTCGTCACTCCGTTTTACCGTGAAAGACGGACAAACAGACACACACACTCTCCCATTTATAATATTAGTATGGATTACAAAATCTGTCTAGTAACCACCGTTATTGCTATCCTATTTCTATTGGTACTTTTTATTTTCAATCTCAGTATCAGCTTTTATTAAAATGAGTTACAAAACTGATTCACAGAATTTGAAAACAGCGAAGTCCCAAAGCGCGGAGTTTGTAAAAAATCTTCCCCGAATTGAAACATTTACCGACTTTTTAAAGCTATTTCAGCAAAACTGCTAAATTCACTCTATCTCTCTGATGAAGCTTAAATAGATTGCCTGTAAAAGGCAGCTTACTTAGTTGGCCTATTTTTATGAATTTAAACTTATGATAATGTGATACTAGCTGCTATCCATGGCTTTGCCCGCGTGAAAGTAGAAGATTGACCCAAGGAAACATAACCCCGGGATCTACTGGGGCCAGGCTTAGCTCCGAAAGGCAGCCCAGCCCCGGTATGAAGACATGAAGGAACGGGGTGGGTTTTTTAGTCAGTAAGAATCTGACACTATCTCCCGCTCCGCCCAAGGGTGGGGGATGTAATTTGGATGATTTTTACCCACCGTAAAAAAAACCCCAGGGATGAAAAAAATCCTATGTGGTATTTCAAAGACATTATCTACCCGTTTGCCAAATTTCATTCAAATCCATTCAGACGTTCGGGCGAGAAAAAGTAACAGACATACACTTACAAACGTTGTACCCCATAATTGCTTATCATAGACATATATATATGTCTATGATAAGCAATTATTATATATATATATATATATATATATATACGTAGGACTAGCAGTTGCCCGCGGCTTCACCCGCATAAAACACAGCCTATGTCACTTAGGAATAAAGCAGATTTCTATCGGTGAGAAAAACTTCGCAATCGGACCAGTACTTCCAGAGATTGGCTCCTACAAAGAAAAAAACAAACTACGTCTTTATAATATTAGTATACGATATTTTAGTAAGAAATATTCAATATCGATAGCGATATTTCAGTGGCGTAAATCCTACACAATTGACAGTTTTCGACAAAGGATATCGCTGCTACCAATCGCTTTATCTTTACATAAACCCTTTGAAAACATTGAAGATACCGATTTAGCAGTCATTAGTATTTTTGGGAATCATTTAGAGACATTTTATTTATCAAATTATTGATAACTTCCAAGTTGTACGAGGCAAGTCACATTTGGCGTTGTCTGCAACGATAAGGAAGCTCTGCCTCTCCGGCACTTATCAGCACGCGTTCCGGACCGGAAAGCGTTATCGCGCCGGACCCTAATTAAAAGTAGGACATTAAAGGGTTCCCCCGCTGAAACCTTTTCCCTAATACCTCAAGATTCGACGTTAGAAGTAACGGTCTATAAAACGGAATGGACACAAAGCTGCACTGGAGTGGAGGGTAAAGTTTATTCGTAGAACAGATGGATTGCTCAGCGCAACTGCGAACATTCCATTTGGCTACAAAAAGAACTTTTAATTCAACTCTCTAGTGAGTCTGTTTCTGTAGATTCCGTTGTTTCAATTACGTGTTCGCATTTTTCGACCTTTTAGAACTCGGTATTTTACTTTGTTTGCTTATCCTGAATATATATAGGGTTATTTATGAAACACTAACAACCTTGCAGGACTGTATTACTAACATCATAAACAATAACTTTTGTTCTATGACTTTTTACAAAACATAATACATTTACCAAAAACGTTCAACGTTTCGTTGTTCTACCTACATCAGACTGATGCGCTTGTGTCGCGTCATACGCGACACAAGCGCATCAAGCACCCCTGTGTATAAATGCGAAATAACACTCATTGATTAAATCCCGAAATCTCAGAAACTGTAACACCTACAAACTTAAAATTTGGCAGGTAAGTTTCTTATAGGATGTAGAAATCCGCAAAGAACAGATTTTATGAAGCTCCGCCCCTAAGGGGTAAAAAGGGTGTTGAAAGTTTGTATGAAAGTCCTATTTTCACGCGAGCATAACCGTTGGCAGAAGCTAGTAATGTAAAGATGTTTGTTTCACTTTCACGCAAAAACTGCAGAATGGATTTCTATGAAACTTCGTACGCGAGTAGACTATATTCTAGAATAGCACATGGGATACTTTAATCCCGGAAGAATGCTTCCTAGATATTTTTTTTCTATTATCACGGAACGATCAATAGAGGAAAACAATATGCGAATCCCGAATCGCAAATATCAGCCAGATTATTTATAACAATAACACAAAACAATATCAAGCCCACAAAAATCATAACAGCCGCACCAGATGCAGCATCCTCGGCTAACAATCCGACTAATGCGCGCGCAGACATTTGCAATAAAAACTCCATTGCGGACAATACACGTAAAAATACACTCCACATATTTCACTGTTTTCGTACAACGATTATTGTGGCTATTCTAAATGAGTAGAACGATGTACACATGAACTTTATGTCTTTGGGATAGGGTCGGAATTGGATTGATAGCTTTTGTCTTTCGCACAGCGTGAGTTCTTCTTCCTATAGAGTTGATTCGCGGTTTCACACGACCATTGTGTGACGACATGTGGTGCAAGGGTTAACTTAAGGGTTAAAACAGTGTTGTTTTCTTTATGGGTTAACTAAACAAAGGGCAAAGGGTAACAAGTTCGCGCCTACCGCCCGCTGGGCCTTTCTGCTTTTTTTGGTCAAAAAATGGAATTATTGTCGGAAAAATATTTGATGTCTTTATTAGGAGTACTTTCAATTTTGTTCTATTGCGATTATGACATAAAAAATGACCTAGAAAAAAAATATAAGTGACATAATAATATTCTATCCAATTATACCACATATCACAAAAAGTGTATTCAACTGTGGTTTTTATGAATGCTCTTGGATTAAAAAAAAAAGTATAATAATATAAATTAATGATATATTTATATTACCTAATACTTGTATACCTACCCACCACTGGTGAAACATGTAGTTGTAGTGTAGAAGCCAACGTTTCTGGCAAAAAGTACTTTGACTATGACTTTTTTTAAATAATAATTATGGTTTTTTTTAGAAAAAGTTTGTGAATGGTGATTAATTCGTTAAACCCCAAGCGAACGCCGTCGTTCGCGCACTTATTGTCTTTCTATTGTCTCTCTAATTATCACGATTGAAAGGTAACGTTTCTTAACCCTTCAGATACCGTCAATTAGAGACACAATAGTAAGACAATAGATGCGCGGCAACCGGTGGTCGCTTGGGGATTCATGAATTAAGGGTACCTAATTTTCCAACCTATAGGTCTAAATCTAAATAATTTTCAACTCAAAGTATATTCAAACTCATCTTCTATTTAATGTGAAACTCTTGAATACAAAATTAAATCGTACTCCAAACCGTATAATGTAATTCACTTGTATCGCCGCACATTAGGTTCGACAATCGCTTTGTACATTTACATTTCCATCGACAATAGATACTAAAATGATCCTTATGTAGTCGCGGTAGGGTTAAATTTACAATAAATAGATCGATTAGTAAAATTGTCAGATTGTACAGTGTAGGATGACAAGTGGCACTTCATGACAATTGAATTTTTAGCGATACCCTCTCGAAATTTATTTTTTAACAAATGTCGCGGTGGATTATCCGAATACAAAATGATAGCGGTTTAATATGGCAGGGCCTGGGGCCCGGGCGCCCCAGTGGGCCATATTGGGACACTTTAAAAACTCATCCGTAAATTAAATGTAATTGTTCGCTTGTTAACCACACCGAAGGGGACGAAATGTGCTTTTTATTTCCTTTTTTTCTTATTACTATTTCGTTTGTTTGATTTTGAATAGTTTGTGATAGTAACTGCAAACGCATGATAATAAATATAAAAAAAAAAACAATGAAACAAATCATAATTAATCTTGTTATTCTATCGAAGTATCCACTACTATCCACATTACTTACGTATACTTGTTTATACTTATATCCGATTATAATAGCTTTAGTGATTACTAATATTATAAAAGCTAAAAGCTTGAAGGTTTTTTTTTTTATGATGGAAAAAATCATCCAATGACAACCCCCGCTCTTGGGCGGAGCGGGAGATAGTGTCAGACTCTTACTGACTAAAAACCCACCCCGTTCCTTCTAGCCTCCCTACTGGAGCATGAGCTACCTTTCGGATAACCCTGGCCCAGTAGGCTTCGACACAGCTGGGCCCCTGCTTTTGCTGACAACTCCTTGAGGCGCGCGGGAACAGTGCACGCCGTCGACGTCTTGGGCTCGGTCCGGACAATTACCGGACGGTCGGACAGCGAGCTACCGATATCCGAGCTACCCCTGGCTCGCCGTCCGCAAGCCCGCGAAGCTTGTAGGTGTGTATGTTTGTTACTTCTTCACGCTCGAACTGCTGAACGAATTGGGATGACATTTGGCACACAGGTACACGCTAGGACACCGTGTCAGAATATATAGAACAGAATACTTTTTATCCCAGGATTATACCTTGGGATAATTTTCTTCTTTTATAAGTATAGGCAAAGCTGCTGGCAGAATCTAGTATACCATAAATAGATAGATGTATGGTTGTTTGTTACGCTTCCACGCAAGAACTACTGAATGGATATTGATGAAACTTTGCAGTAATATAGCTTTGACATCAAAATAACATAAATACTATATTTTATTAATTCATGAATCCCCAAGCGACCACCGGTGGCCGCGCATCTATTGTCTTACTATTGTGTCTCTAATTGACGGTATCTGAAGGGTTAAGAGGGGAAGTACTCTTACCTCGGGCAAGCCGAAAGCATAACTTATTTTCTTTAGAAATACTTACGTTAAGATTTTCTTAAAAAAAGTATTATATTCCCTTCATCAATCAACCATAAATTACGAAGAAAACATCTGCAAACTCAAAGAAATGTCAAACTGTAATGGATTTATTATTTATCGTCGTATAGGCACTTGTATTGTAGGTATAATTTTACACAAAGATGGTTTTTCGTTACTCAAAGCGATTTTGAACTAATCACCTCGTAAAAATACTTTTAATTTAAAATATTAAAGCTTGGAAGGTAAACAAATAATGAGATTTTAACCTTCGTAAAGATAGCATTTTATTACTCAGTTTATGACCGTTTGGGTCAATAACTTGATGGTTTCAGACGAGTTAATTAAATCAGGGTTTTATTAGAAAGTTCCATGTAACGACATTGTAAAAACTGGTCGTTATGCGAAGTAAAGAATAGCAGTTTTTTTAATAATTAAGCTTTCAAATACCGTAATAGGCGTGCCTTGGTTTGAAAACTAGAAGGAACGGGATGGGGTTTTAAGTCAGTAAGAGTCTGACACTATCTCCCGCTCCAACCAAGGGCGGGGTTTGTCATAATATGATTTTTGCCTACCGTAAAAAAACCGTAATAGGGTAGTTTCCGTAAAAAATTTAATTAGTCCGTCTTTTAGATTATTCAAAAATAATGGACACGTATTCTTTTATTTGAAAATTGAACCAAAAATTACAACGTTATAGCCGATTAAAGTCACATGTAACGTCACGATGTGCTGCATTTTTTCGCACGGGGTGACGTCACACGTAACTCCAGCCAGCGCCAGCGTTCGTTCTCTGCCCCCGCCGCCGCCGCCGGGATTCCGATCCCGATTTCCGGCCACCGTAGACGCGGGCTCGCGGACGGCGAGCCATGGGTAGCTCGCTGTCCGATCGTCCGGTAACTGTCCGGACCGAGCCAAGGCGTCGACGGCGCGCACTGTTCCCGCGCGCCTCAAGGAGTTGTCAGCAACAGGAGGGGCCCATCTGGGTCGAAGCCTACCGGGGTCGGGGTTATCCGAAAGGAAACTAGAGCCCCGGTATGAAGGCTAGAAGGAACGGCGCGGGGTTTTTAGTCAGTAAGACTCTGACACTGTCTCCCGGTCTACCCAAGAGCGGGTTTCGTCAATGATGATTTTCCCCGTCGAGAGAAAAAAAAAAAAAAAAAAAAGCGTTCGTTCTTTCATTATCTTTCTATTGTGTTTCTAATTACGGTATTCGATAGGTCAAAAGGCTTATTATGCTATGCTATGTTACGCTAATTATAATTAAAAGTAGATGCAGTAATTAGCAGACGCCGATTACTCGGAGCCACGTTGTACCGTCTCCGAGATGTTTGTCTTCTGCATTCTAAATGAGCCGTAACTGCGCTGCGCCATTCCACCGAAACGTTACTGAAACAAAGGAACCTTGCAACACATTTTATTTATCGTTCCCATTAGCGAAATGGAAACTATTATATCTTATCTACTAATATTATAAAAACGAAAGTTTGTATGTGTGGGTATGTATGTTAGTCCTTTACACTAAAACGGCTGAACGGATTTTGATTAATTTGGCAAGCGGGTAGACCATGCCCTGCGATATTATACGATACTTTTTTTATCTCGGGAGCCTTTTAGTCTCTTGGAACAATTTTCTAATACCACGCGAGCGAAGCCCTAAAAACCGAAAATTTGTGTTTTTGTGTGTATTTATGTTACTCCTTTACGCTGAAATGGTTAAACTGATTTTGATGTAATTTGACAAACGCGTATACGATATTTTAAAATAACACACGGTTTTCTGGCCGGAGTATGTTTATTTATTAAATATTTCATGCACACTAAAGTACAGAGGTGGACTTAATGCCTTAGACATTCTCTTCCCTATGTTCCCTTAAAGACAAACAAAATCAATAATCTATACTAATATTATAAAGAGGTAAAATTTGTAAGTTTGTAAGTTTGTAAGTTTGTAAGTTTGTAAGTTTGTATGTAGGGGGTAATCTCTGGAACTAATAATCCAATTCCAAAATTTTTTTTACTGGCAGAAAGCTATATTATTCCTGAGTGCTATAGGCTATAAATTGTTTCTATAGCATGTATATTAACCGAGCTATCACAACTTTTGTCTAGCAAGTCGGAAAAAAATACCTCATAAAATTGAATTATTTGCGTGCGCTGCCTAAACAGTTGCTTAAAATTAAAAACAATGTATGGCTACCTGGTTCGTCTTAATTATTTCTACAAAAAAGTCCGCGGTACCATATCTCTATCTTTTATATTTCATCTTTTATACTTCTTTTATTGCATTAAAAATATTTTTTTTCGGCATACTTACGTTTGGTTGATTATTTGAGCAACAAAATATTAATTCTTACGACAATAAATTATTTCAGTATCACAAGAACATTATACAGATAAGATTTGCCATTTACAGCATAGCAATTGGTCATACAGTTTCGAAGATAATATAAAATTACTAAAACGCAAAATGCCCCCCTATTTTTCCTATTTATATCCCGTTTTACCTATTTTTTTTTTTATGGTGGGCAAAAATCATCTTATGACAACCCCCGCCCTTGGGTGGAGCGAGAGATAGTGTCAGACTCTTACTGACTAAAAACCCACCCCGTTCCTTCTAGCCTTCAAACCAGGGCACGAGTTCCCTTTCGGATAACCCTGGACACGGTAGGCTTCGACCCAGCTGGGCCTCTGCTGTTGCTGACAACTTCTTGAGGCGCGCGGGAACAGTGCGCGCCGTTGACGTCTTGGGCTCGGTCCATTACCGGACGATCGGACAGCAAGCTACCCATGGCTCGCCGTCCGCGAGCCCGCGTCTACGGTGGCCGGAAATCGGGATCGGAATCCCGTCGGCGGCGGCGGGGGCGCCGTTGCCTGATGTGGTCTACCTCCGCCTTTGCTAGCATTACTGCTTCGCAGAAGGAGACGACCGCCTGCCATTCCTCCTCGCTAAGGACCATGGCCTCAACCAGAGCCCGCCGCGAGAGGTGTCCGCCGCCGATCGCCCCCACGAGGGCACGGCGATGCTCTGCCCAGGCAGGGCACACCTCGACTGTGTTCTCCACCGTGTCCTCCGGGCGTTCCGCACAGTGGCGACACTCGGGCGTCTCTTCCGCTTTAATTCGGTGCAGGAACCTCCCGAACTTGCCATGTTTTCTGAATCGCGGTGTTAAGACTTTCTGTGGATTGATGACCCTCTCGAATTATTATGCCCACGTTGTCGTTAGTCGGAGTTCTTCTGTCAGTTGCTTATTGGTTTCGGTTGTTTCGTTCGTATGGTTGTTGTTGTTGATAGATACCTCATAATCGAAAATATCGTAATTTCGTTGTACGTTTTTGTATGTTCGTAATTTCGTACTTCGTTCTATCGTAATAATCGATACGAGTTATTCGATATTACGATTGTTTTGTTTTGTAAAGGCGGACGGTGTTCGAGTCGCTCTCCTTTTGTTCATAATTGTTTTCAAGTCTGTGCGTAGTTTGTTGAGAGCATGTCTAAAAGGAAATCTCAACTGTCCCGGCAGACATCACAGACAAGAGCCGCTCGAGTACGCCGTACGGAAGAATCTGTACCTGAAAATGAGCAGCGCCTCTCGAGAAATAGAGAATATATTTCGCAAGCACGCGCTAGAGAATCTAGCTCCGAGCGCTCACAGCGCCTCGCTAGCCAAAATGTGAGGACATCGCGGGCCCATGCTCGAGGAACTAGCGCTGAACGTGCGCACCGTCTATCTGAGTTAAGGCAGCATGTCTCTGAGACAAGGGATAGGGAGACTAGCGCTAAACGCTCGCGGCGGCTTGGTAGGCAAAATGTCATAACATCGCAGGCCCGTGCTCGGGAATCTAGCGCTGAACGTGCGCAGCGTCTATCTCATTTAAGGCAGCATGTCTCTGAGACAAGGGATAGGGAGACTTGCGCTGAGCGCTCGCAGCGGCTCGCTAGGCAAAATGCCATAACATCACAGGCCCGTGCTCAGGAATCTAGCGCTGAACGTGCGCATCGTCTAATCGAGTGTAATCTTATTTTAAAACAAGAAATTTTCCGCGGACGAAGTCGCGGGCAGAAGCTAGTTAATAATAAAAACAAATGTGCTAAAGTTGCAACACGAAAAAAAAACTATGACACAGAATATTTTTTTTCTGTGAAACAAATAAAAAGCACAAATTCGGAAAGCTAATAAGCCTATTGTCCTGTAGTGATAAGCAAATATCTCTTAGAGTGACAAAAGAAAAAAAAACGGCGGGTCCGGTCGCGACATAAGGTGTCAATGTTCACCAATTTACTGGCCATTGACAACAAGTATAAAAGATGGCCCCCATAAACCCGCGCGGCCCATTCGGCCCACTTGACCCCCTCGGGCGCATAAATTATGCATAATCATCAGCATATCGAGTGTGTTCACTGAATTATGTGGGATTATGGCCGCCTTATTACTTTTAGCGGTTTTATAAGCGCTTTTTATCAATTTGTTAGTGTGAAAAAAATTGTTTAAGAAAAAAAGAAAGGTATAATTTACTCAAACCTATGTTAAACACTATCAAACATATTTGTTCTGCATTTTACACACCTAGATCGGCTTATGATTTCTGATTTTAAACGGTGAACAACTGTGGTAAATTTAAAAATCTCGTTCATTTAGTAAATAGTATTGTTTGCTTTATCTTTTTGTTTAATTTATCTTATATTGCGGACGTCGATACTCTCAGTTTAAGACTATCTAGTGGCTTACCTACATTCGTAATTTAGTTTGGTTAAAAACACGTGTTTTTAACCCAATAAAGACACAAGTATCAGAAAAAAACGGTTTGCTAAAAAAACGTTTTTTGAAACCATTAACTGCGTTTCAATCTGATTTTATCAAATTATTTACAATAGAAACAAATTGTTAGATAAATAAACAGAATGTACAAATTAGGGCTCTAAATCGTTTTATCGTTCAAATAATCTCTAATTTCCCCCAAAATCTTTTTTACGCATATTTTATTCACGAGCAAAAAGCTTTATAAAAAGATGTAATCGTGTATCATGGGCATTAGAACTGTGCCCATGTATTGTGGGCATTAGAACTTTGCCCGTTTACCATGGGCATTAGAATCAACGTTAGAATTAGTTTACCGATGATATCTGAACCCAGGTGCAGTTTGCATACCATTTGTAACCGTGATTAAGCGTGTCGTGTGTAAATATCGATGGAACTGTTTTGAAAAGCGCATATTTTATATGGTTAAATTAACATGTATCAAAATAAAATCAAAATGTTCTAAATTTTGGAGTGGTCTAGCTTCTGCCAGGGGCTTTGCGTGAAAAGTGCTTTTTTTATAATAATTTAGGACACCTGTTTCATCCTTTTGGGTGTTTAATTTAAAATGATCCTTTCTTAATCTTTCATCATAAAAGAAACGGGTGGAACAGGGTGGAGTTAAAGAGAGTATCCGACTTTTACTGGCTAAAACTCATCAGTGTTTCTTCAGGTGGTCTTAGCGTTCCAGGGCTATGTCACTCTTTCGAACAATCTATTTTAAACCTATTTTTTCTATTTGTAGTACCTATAGGTATAATAGGTAAGCAAATTATAGTTTTATAGCTTTTGCCAGCGGCGTCGCTCGCCTACATAAAATATGGCTTACTGTCGTTTGGGGCACGTCATCTTCGACCACAGTGTCCCAATTGACACTTTTTAATTTTAATATTTTTTTGGTGATGATTCGGACACTGATAAAAAAAACTGTTCTGTACAGTCAGATGAAAAAAAAATTGTTTTATAAATATAAATTTACACTAAGATTAAGTAGTATAAATTAATAGTGCAGATGTAGATACATTATTTTGTGAAAAGAAAAAAAAAATACTTACATAAAAAAACAAAACGGTAGATTTAATGACTACATACACACACACTGCTGTCTAACGCATTTATATCAGCACAGATTAGTTTTAAAGTAATGGATACCAAGTACGGACTGAAAGCCTTATATTAAAAATATTAATGAAAGAAGAAAAAGGCTTCTAATTTCCTGAGTCCCGCTCATAAACAACCGGTGGGCGGCGGCGGCGGCGGCACACTTCTCATTTTAATTAAAAACCGCTAAATTGTTCCGTCTCGGCTTCTTTTCATTGAATAATGAGTCAACGGTGCGGATAATGAAGCAAATACACTGATAAATACCAACTTTTGTTTTTGTTTTTTAGTGTGAACAATCATTGATCAACAATAAATGATATTTATTTTACAAATGGGAGCAGTGGTGGCCGAGTGGTAACGGCCCTGACTTACGAGTTGTAGGTCGCGGGTTCAAACCCAGCCAGGCGCATTACTTTGTGTTATTTAATTTATCACCAATGCTCTCAAAACGGTGAAGGAAAACATCGTAAGGAAACCGGCATGTCCTAGAAACAAAAATTCGAAGATATGTGACATTCACCAACCCGCACTGGGCCCGCGTGGTGGATTACGGCCCATTCTTCCTTCTAGAGAGGAGGCCTGAGTCCCAACAGTGGGAAAAATAGGTAAGAACATTTTTTACACCACCTGCTCGATAATGGCCTTTATGTAAAGCAAGTAATTCTGTCTCTAGGCAGATTTATGTAGTATCGGCGATGCCGATATTGAGATTTGGATTTGGAACGTCAAACACGATTATTTAAAAAAGGGAATTAAACAAGTTTTTTTTAAATCATACTGGCTACTAAAGAAAAAAGAAAAAATTAAATATAGTTACTGACGACGTGTCTATGAAATAATGAGAGCGCGGGGAATTTTGGAGTAGGGAATTTTGCTGGTTTCAAATCTCAAAACATGTTAAATGATAGCTGATTTAGGTAGTCAAAACAAGATATTTTGTATTAATTCACCTAATGAAAGAATACACAGGTATTCAGGTATTTCCACCTTGCCTCAATCGTTACTGTATTCATCATGCAGTAACGAACTCAAATTATTACTAGGTACTAGAAATTATTTATGGGAATTTTCTTTTAATTTTAATAGCGGCTCATAAAAACAAAGATTCAATGTAGTTCAAAACACAGGATTTTAATTTAAGTAACTCCCGTTACAAAAAGCTTTCTCTAATTCACGCTAGAGAGGATACATATCAAACTAGCTTCTGCCAGTGGCTTCACCCGTGTGTAAGTAGGTTTCTCCATACAAACTTTGGAACCCCAATTCACTCCTTTCAGGATGAATATTGGAAAATCCTCTCTAGTGCTTGCTTACACCATAAGGGTGCGTCCACATCTGGCGAATGTGCGGCGAATGTGCAGCTCGCGAGCCGTTTGCGAGCTGCCCGCGAACTGCGCACGTGCATTTTTGTTCGTGCGCCGCTTCTGCGCCGCCTGCGCGCAGTTCGCGCGCGACCTAAGCGCCGTACGCGAACAGCGCGCGGGCGGCGCCTTAGTTATTAAATGGTTGTTTACCCGCTCAGTTCGTTTCTGATTACTAGAGGCTAAGTATGTATTGTCGTGGAGTGGATAGAGGAGAATTATTAAAAGCACTAGTGTCGTCCGACATGTTCGAAAGTACTGAGCCAGAAAACGAAACTGTAAGTGCGAGAATTAAGTGCGCGCAGATCGCGAGCCGCGCGCACGCCTTTTACGATCCTTGCATGAGTTGCACTAAAGTGGCGCACCAAACCATTGCCGTGACTGCACGCGCGCAGCTCGCGGGCAGCTCGCAAACGGCTCGCGAGCTGCACATTCGCCGCACATTCGCCAGATGTGGACGCACCCTAAGGAAATCTAGTGCAACATTTCACGCTCCTGGGTCCAGTAGTCTCAGCTGTGCGTTGATAGGTCAGTTAGTTTCTCCTTTTATATAATTTTTTCCTGATAATTTGATCGATTTTTTTGCGGTTTCCATAATGCAGCGAGATTGAAAGCCTTGTAAACAAATCCAAACTTTTTTCTACATATCCAGCCTCATTTATAAAACTCAATAACCATAAGCTTAATGTAAAAATAATCGATCGCCGGATTCCAAATTCAAATTCTCCATCGAAAGTTTTAAATCTGCCAATCAATATTTAAACTTCGCATTTATTGTTATGTAGCGAGTTTAATAAACAAGGTTTTCAATTCTTTGGCTTTTCTTCCATCCAAATTCATACTCAACACTTTTCTTCCGACGTTTTCCTCATTCTTCCGAATCACCGATTTCACACGATTTAATAAAAAAATTACGATCAACTTAAATTGTCAGTGATATTTAAAATCTGTGAAAGTTGGATGAAATGGCTATGTAACGTTGTAAATTGATTTCAATCAACAATTCATTTCCGTGACTGAATTTATTTAAAACTAGTGATCTATATATCCATAGTAAAAAAAGGTATATATGTATATTAGTCTATCCCCACATACATATTATATTAATCAATTTATAAAGTTTGTTTGAAAGACAGTAATTTGTGAAAAAGTTTCGTTCATAAATTCTTTCAAACTTGGCGTTGCTGAGAATTATAACAATTTTGAGAGACCAATTTGAATGTCCCAAACTCCCAAATGGAATTTGTCTTTTTAAAATTTCTTTTGAGAGGCTAACACCAAATGATGGATTTTTTTTTCTTCAAAGTTTTTGGCAGGCTTATTAACTCTTTTTTTTACTTTATTTTTGGTGGAATATCATATCTGTCTTTTTCGTAATGTTCTAATATTTTGGTAGAAAAACGTCTCTATCTTACCAAACATTGGTTCGATAATTGTTTTTAGTTTGTCCTGCAAGAAAAATTGAAATGTAAAAATGTAAAATTGAAATTGTGTCGTTTTGTTTAAATGCATACCATTATTGTATGATTATATATATAATTTAACTCCTTGTTAATTATTTTTTCTCTTTCAACCATGCTCTTCATAGATAATTAAATGTGAAAACATGTCATTGATTAATAGTTGCATAGTTTGTTGTTTTGTTAGTTGTTAATACTGTTTGTTTTTCTATTATAATAAAATAAAATAAATCTTTGCTGTAAGGTCCCAATACACTGTAAGTACTTAAATTCGGGTCAACAGCAAATAGGACAGAGCGTTGATGTGGTCACTATAATGCTCCATAGTGTCGCGTAACTTCCAAGTGGTGCTCCACAATAGCCATTCAGTTCCCGACAGATATCAGCAGAATAGACTGTAATAATACGACACTCTTTGTTAACCGACCTGTGTCACTAAAAGGACTAGTTGTGTTTACTTTAACATACATCTTTACTGTTAAATTAAAATTTTAGGTAACTTTGATAAAAAATACTGCGATTTATTATATTTTTTTTTTACACATTTTATTAATTAATCCTTCCTTATAATCCTAATATTATATTCCTAATATTATAAAAGCGAAAGTGAGTTTGTGTGCTTATTTCTTACGTCTTCGCACCTAAATGGCAAAACCGATTATGATGAATTTTGGTACAGAGATAGTTGGGACCCTGGAGACGGACATAGGCAATTTTTTTTTAAAGTGAGTAAAGGGGGAGAAAGAGTAATGTATATCAATTAAAGCGGGCGAAGCCGCTGGTAAAAGCTAGTTCTGGATAAAGTGAGAAATGAGTACCTACATTAGAGGAAGTTTGAAAGTGGCGCCAGTGACTGAAAAGTTGAAGGGTTTGTTTCAGTATGGTCATGTAAAAAGGAGGGATGAAACGCGTGTTACTAAAAGAGTTATAAGAACAAACATGTGAACGGATGGAAAAGGAGGCCAAAGAGAAGATGAATGGATTGTGTGAAGAGTGATATGAAAGAAAAGGGGACAGGTGACCGGTGACAGGACAGAATATAAGAAAAAAATGTGTTGCACCGACC
This sequence comes from Mythimna lalbum, assembly GCA_949319445.1. NCBI lineage: Eukaryota > Metazoa > Arthropoda > Insecta > Lepidoptera > Noctuidae > Mythimna > Mythimna lalbum. Next base: position 27,631,669 of record OX439345.1, on the reverse strand, counting down.
CCAAATAACACGGGACAAGGGCAGGAAAATGATGATGATTATTTCTGTTGTGAGTAATAGACAAGTCATTTCATCATCATCATCTTCCTGTCCTTATCCCGTTTTATTTGGGGTCGGCGCAACATGTTTTTTTCTTCCATTCTGTCCTGTCGCTCGTCACGCTATCACTAACTCCCTTTTCATTCATATCACTTCTCACACAATCCATCCATCTTTTCTTTGGCCTCCCTCTCCCTCTCCATCCATCCTCATGTAAATTCATAACTCTTTTAGCAATATGCGTTTCATCTCTCCTTTTTACATGACCATACCAAGACAAACGATTCCCTTTCAACTTTTCAGTCACCGGCGCCACTTTCAACTTTCCCTAATATACTCATTTCTCACTTTATCCATTCTCGTCACACCACACATCCATCTTAACATTCTCATCTCCGCTACATGCAATCTTTTTTCATCCGTCTTTTTCACAGCCCAACATTCTGATCCATACAATACAAAAAATAATTAATTCATGAATCCCCAAGCGACACCCGGTGGCCGCGCATCTATTGTCTTACTATTGTGTCTGTAATTGACGGTATCTGAAGGGTTAATAAAAAAAATTAATTATTCATGCATATCCATCGGTTTCTATGAAAACTATATCTGACGAACTAGTTACTTATCTCCTTTGTTGACTGTACATTTATCTTCATTTGGATCATGTACTGCAATACTTTCAGCATGTGCCTGTGCTCGTGTGGGTAAGACAATGTCGTTTTATGGCTAAAAAGCCCATTTCTGTAACGGCATGCGGCACTTATCTACTTTACCGTCCGTACTTATGCGTGAGTGCAGTCTACAGTACCTACCACGCTTCCAATTGTGCCTTTTAGTTCCTTTTTAGTAGAACTGTAGCCATGTGGGTACTAAGTCAACACAAGAATGGAATATTTTTTTCATATATTCTGTCTGGGTGTAATTATTTATCTATAAATGTATGTATTTAGAAATATTTAAGTAGGTTTATCAGTTGCCTAGAAGTAGTACTTACACCACAAAATCTGCTTGAGACTAGATCGCCATCTAGTCTTTGTGAAAAAATATTACTTCGGTATAAAATTTGTATACTTTTGGGATAAAAATAATAATAATAATATTCCACAACTATCACACAACGTCGTCTAGTCCCAAGCTAAGCAGAGCTTGTGTTATGGGTACTAGACAACTGATAAACATACTTATATATTTCTAAACACATACATATTATACATAGATAAAAATAAAACAATTGTCCGTATAACAAACATCTAAATCAGTTTAGCCGATTTTGAATGAAGATACATACACAATCATACATAAAACCTTTATTAAATTACTGTGATAACTTACGCCTATACCTAAAAAGGCTCAGCCTCAGCTCAGCATTATTTCAGCCGAAAGATATCCACTGCTGGACATAGGCTTTCCCCAAATGTCACCACAGTTGTGCGTAAGTGACGTGGGTAGCTCACCGTCCGACCGTCTTGTAACCGTCCGGACCGAGCCCAAGCCGTCGACAGCGCGTAGTGTTCCACGCGTGCCTCAAGGAGTTGTCAGCAACTGCAGAGGCAGTGGTCCAGCAGAGTCGAAGCCTACTGGAGCCATGGGTGATGCGAAAGAGATCCCCGAGGCCCTGGAACAATGGCAAAGAAGGAATAGGAGTGGGTTTTTAGTCAGTAAAAATCCTCTTGCTCCGTCCACGGGCGGGAGATGTCATTAGATGATTTTCCCACCTAAAAAAAAAGTGTCACCACAATGACCGGTTACTAATGTGAACGAATTTCTGTAAACCAGTGTTTGTAATGTTTGTAATCTTAATTATAAATAAACAATAAATAGTTTGTTTAAGTCTGTAATCCTAGCCATTCTTACACCAGTTACAGTAGAATATTTTCGATTCTGGGGCTCATTTCCTGCCTCGTTCCATTTAAGTTTGTAACTTTTAAAGCGGTTCGAAGGCAGCACAAGATACCACTGTTCAAGTTTTAAATGGGACAATAACATCAGATACCGCATCACGCTTCGATGCTTCGATGCACGGCCCTGTTCTCGAAGTCATATGAATTGTTCGTTTAACAATACAGACATATAATATATAGGTAATTATAAAAGGGTAGTTAATTTAAGAAGGAAAGCCTCCCACAAAGTGGTCTAACGATCTGTACCCCTAGCCAAGTTGCTAATCTGCAATAGTTAACGCTAGTACAAAGCTTCAAATGTACGAGAATGCCGCGATCTCAACGCTCACTCACGTGGTCAGAACAAAAGAATTGGCGGCAAGGTCAACTCGAAGCGTTGAACGCAAGCGAAACGGTTGTAACTTGGCTTGGCTGGTGAAAGTCGCGAGAATGCGGTGAAAGAGAGACACACAGGATCGATCGTTGTGCTGATGCTTGGGGGAGGCCTATGTCTCCAGTGGGCGTCTTTCGGCTGAAATGATGATGATGAGTTAATTTTATTTAACTGTTAATTTATTTCCGGGTTCAAGTACAAAAATACTTGTTGTGTAGAAAAAATGAACGGAAGGAAGAAAGGAAGCAAAAATAAAGAAAGAAAAATATTTTATTTGGCACACATAGATTGTACAGACACTGTAGACGCAACACTGCCACGTTGTGTGTGAGACACGCGATGAGTCGGTGTGCTGTCGGCTGTGCCAAGTAGGTACAGCAAAAAATCCAGATTTATTTTATTTGCTTTCCTTATTTTTCAAAATGTACTTTGGGGCATACATATTTTTTATTTATTCATAATGAGATATGTAGAGCAGTGGTTGCCGAGTGGTAATGGCCCCGACTTACGAGTTGTAGGTCGCAGGTTCGAACCCAGCCAGGCGCATTACTTTGTGTAATTTATTTCATCACCACTGCTCTCAAAACGGTGAAGAAAAACATCGTGAGGCATGTCCTAGAACCAAAAATCCGAAGACATGTGACATCCACCAACACGCACTGGGCCCGCATGGTGGATAACGATCCATTCCCTCTCCTAGAGAGGAGGCCTGAGTCCCAGCAGTGGGAACATTAAAAAGGCTGATGATGATGATGAATGAGATATGTATGCTCCAAAGTTCCTTGATAAATTGTAAAAGACAGTTTTTCTTTCCGGCAAAAGTTCAACCTACAAAAGTTTATTCATTTCTAATTCCTGTGTGTGGAGTGGAATCGTTTAAAAAAATTAACCCTTCAGATACCGTCAATTAGAGACACAATAGTAAGACAATAGATGCGCGGCCAACCACCGGTGGCCGCGCATCTATTGTCGCTTGGGGATTCATGAATTAATGTAATCAGCATAACGCAAAATTCGCCTCAAAATATGCTATTTGTTTATAGAAATATAAATAATCGGTGTTATAGAGCCGACAAAAACCTTCCACGTCAGGGAAACATGACTTATTGCGTAAAACTACCTCAGCCCTTTATTATCTTCCTCTTATTACTATGAATATGAGTTGGCACGCCGTCGATCACAGCCGTAAAGGCACCGCTCCACCGCTCCCTCGGCTAAGCTACGCACGTGAATACTTTAAGCTAAGTTCCCACGTAGGCGGAAGAAGGGAAGATTGACCACTGCATACCCATACCCAATGCCACGCTGTATACGATTGCATAATTGGCCAACAAATAAATCGTGCAGCTAACGTAGCAAACCTCTTCGTCTACATTTCAAAAGTCAAAAAAGTCAAAAACGTTTATTTCAAATGGACCAATTACTGGCACTTTTGAATTGTCAAAATGTCGGTCAGTCAAACAAACAAGTGAAGCTAAAATGCACGTATCTATAACAGTGACCGCTGAAGCAAACCGTCTTCTTAGTCTCTGCTCTGTGACTATAACTCACGGCAACTCTACGCACGAGTAAGTGGCTACCAAACAAATGAATCGCACAGCGTACATAGCTAACCTGTCCGTACACATCCTACAGCACGTGTCCCATACTGGACCGTCGGCTTTACTCGGAGTGTGTCGTGCTCAACTGCTCACATTGCTCTCTTACTGACCTCATTCTCGCCTGGACTTTATTGCTCAATGTGGCTCCAGCTTGATTGACCGAACTTTTGGCTGAAACTAAGTGAACGTGACTAACAGCAGCTTTTGAATTTCTCAGTTTTAAGCCAGTTTGAGTTTATTAAACTATGAAGTGAAAACTGAAAATAAATATTTCTTGCTAGGTAATTGCTCTAAAAGGGGAGTGAAGGTAAAAATGGAGGGCTGTTGCTCAGCAGTGAGACAGATTGCAAGATTTGTTTTTTTAGGTGGAAATCATCAAATTATTTCTCCAGCTCTGGCGAGAGGGAGTATCAGAATTTATTGACTAAAACCTACCCGCCATCCTTGCAGTTTCTGTCGTGGATTTCCGACTACACCATCAGATCTTAGATTCTACTTGTACTACATCATCATCATCATATCAGCCGATAGACGTCCTCTGTTGGATACAGGCCTTCCCAAGTGTCGCCACAATGAACGATCCTGCGTGTCTTGTATCCATCGGATTCCCGCAACCTTCACCAGGTCATCGGTTCACCTTGTAGGAGGCCTACCAACGCTGCGTGTTCCAGTACGCGGTCTTGTTGTACTACAAGTACTAGGCAATTAGTTCGATTAGTTAGATGGGCCTCAAACACAAAAAAAATAATCCTGTGATTCAAGCTGTGAATTTGTGGGGACAGTCCCACAAATTCACGGCTTGAATCAAAGGATTATAATTATCTAGGAGGTAATCTCTGGAAGTACTGGTCCATTTGCTAAAATTTTTTCACTGATAAAAAACTGCTTTATTCCTGAAGGAGATGGGCTATATTGTATGTACGTGAGCGAAGCTGAGGGCAAAAGCTAGTATTAAAATACCAGGAGAGCCTTCATCTACTCTGTACCCATGACCAACCTATTTGCATACTTTGTATCTTTGGATTATTATTGAATTGATTAAGCTGCCGTCTTAGGAGATGTTTACGAGATAGGCGCAATAAAGGTAAGTTACTGCTATTTCGCCGTAAGCCGTTTATAGCTGCCTAAGCCATTTAATTAAACAATTTAAGCCGTGTTTACAGCGTTCGTTTTTATTTGCTTTGGATGAAAGTTTTATAGGGAAAAGTGCTTTAGTGATGGGTAAAATAAACTCGTTGATGGATGAAGATAGGACGTGACTGCAGTCTCGTTTGTAGAACAAAAATTATCGCAATCGTTTTTGTTCAAACAACTGAGCATAAGTTACTAAACTCTTTTTTTATGGTGGGGAAAATCATTCCATGAAAACCCCTGTTCTTGGGTGGAGCGGGAGATAGTGTCAGACTCTTACTGACTAAAAACCCACCCCGTTCTATCTAGCCTTCATATCGGGGCTCGAGCCCCTTTCGGATTTCCCAAGTAGGTAAGAGAACTTCATGGAAGTTATCGGTAGGTTATATAATCTTGGGCTGTAGGAATGTTCTAGAGTAACCATAGCCCTGGAACGCCAATGGCAACATCTTGAAGAAGGGATACAAATGTGTTTACGTCATAATCCTACCTCCCACCACTGTAGGTCCTACCCGCCTTGTGGCATACCGACTCATTGGAGACACGTTCCGGCAATTGCTTGACTGATGGGTTTAGGTCAGTAAACGTTTGATCCTCATTCCTCTCACTTCATCCAGGGCGAGGAAAATCATCGAATAACCTCTCCCAGTTATTTGATAAATTTCTACGCCAAAACAAAAGGAGGGTTTATTCTTAAATTCTTTATTGCACAAAAACTTTTACAGCTGATGTATTTACACGGCCGCACTTAACTTACAACTGGGACAGAGAAATAAAGACTTTTTATACATGAGGATAACTAATATGTATAAATACATAACAAATTTTAAACTAACAAATTATGCTTAAAATTAAAATACACAAATAAGTGCTCAGCACACAGTATATGTACATAAAATAAACAATAAATAAAACCTATACATATATATTTATGGGTCCTATTGACAGGAGATGTTCCCTAATTCTTCCCCTGAAAACCTTCAACTAAGTAGTAGTACTTCATGTAAGTAGTAGGTAGGTTTTGTAAATGCCATAGATATTATAATCGTGCCAGGTCCAGCGAATGGAAGGGGCACTCGGTGTGCGTGGCCAGATCTAATAATAAATAAAGGCCAAGAGGCAACGATCCCGATATAAATATTTATCTACACCACCTTTTTTTTGTCGATGAGGAAAATAATCTTATGACAAAACCCGCTCTTGGGTGGAGCGGGAGATAGTGTCAGACTCTTACTGATTTAAAACCCCATCCCGTTCCTTCTAGCTTTCATACCGGGGCACGAGCTCCCTTTCGGATAACCCTGGCCCCAGTAGGTTTCGACCCAGCTGGGCCCCTCCTGCTGCTGACAACTCCTTGATGCGCGCGGGAACAATGCGCCGTCGACGTCTTGGGCTCGGTCCATTATCGGACGATCATCTATACCACCTGGTTTTATGAAAAGATTTGCCTCACATTATTTAAATAATTTCATCATTTTGGTAGCATGTATCGAGACTTAATTCATTCTCTATTTGTCTCACTCTCTCTTTGTCTTTCTATTTACTCTCTAATTAAGGTATTCGAAAGGTTAACGTAGAGGAAATCTTTCTGAGTGTGAACAGTGGTCGTGAGTATGAAATTGAACAAGTCTTACTTCGGGTACACAAAAAATAATAATAATATTTCTCAACTATCACACTACGCTGTCTAGTCTCAAGCTAAGCAGAGCTTGTGTTATGAGTACTAGACAACTGATAAACATACTATATTTCTAAATACATACTTATATTATAGATAAATTACACCCAGGCACAGAACAAATGATCATGCTCATCACACAAACATTTGTCCTGGGTGGGAATCGAATCCACGACCTCCGGCATAGCAGTCAGGGCCACTAACCACTAGATCAACAGGCCAGTCAACAACATTATTTTTGATAGTAGTTGATACCATGTCTATTTTTAGTTTATCAGGTAATTATTTCCCCTCTTGAATTAGGCTCTAAGCTCTCACAAGGGCCCTTAGTTTTCAGTTCATCCCAGCAGATAGCAGTAAGCACTTTATACACTGGATGTGTGATGAGATGATCATGACGATTTTGATTTTATCAAATCCTGTCCATTCTAAAACTTGCACACATACAAGCATGTTGGGGATCAATCACACCTAAACATTTTTTTTTAGGTATACAGGGCTATTTGTAAAATACTAGCAACCTCGCAGGACTGTATTACTAACATCATAAACAACAACTTTTGTTCTATGACTTTTTACAAAATATAACAAAATTACCAATAACAATCCTTTAATATTTTCTTGCTATATTCGGCGGGGGTGCTTGATGCGCTAGCACCGACTAACCCCCTTCCCCTCCACTATTGCACTGTCGCTTGCTTCGCATAGACTTTGTAATATTTAGAACATTAATTAAATTATTTTTATTTTTGTCTGAAAATCTAGTGAACTAAAATATGACAATTTTTTAAAAGTCATAGAACAAAAGTTGTTTATGATGTTAGTAACATAGTCCTGAGAGGTTGCCAGTGTTTTACAATTAATCCTGTATAAGTCGTAAGACAGCGGCCCCTAGGGATATCATGGCGGGCAACATACGTCACTTAGTGGCGTGACGGCGCACATACTGAATTACTAGCTGGTAACATGATGGGGATGTAAGTGATCTGTGTCTATGAACATATATCATGGTTGAAAGAGTGTCTTGCAGCAGACTAGAGTTTGAAAAGTGATAGTGTCTGCATCTCTCTGCCTCGGCAACCTCGCAAAACCGTTGGTTTTTTGCCTGCTGTTCCCGCGGTCGTATCGAATCGCAGACCCTTCGAACTATGAGGGTAAAGGAACAGAGAGTACACCAGTTTTTGCTCACACATTTCACATTATAACCGATAATATTTCCAACGTAATTGACTATATTCCCATTAGTCACATATATGGGCTTTTGGGTCGTTATGGCGACGCTTGAGGGATTTCCAACAGTGTACGTCTTTTGGCTGATATGATGATGTGAGATGGGCTTTTGTTCATGAGTATGTATTGTTTATTTCAGAGTGAGCGTGCCGGGATATGCAGGTGGGCTGTCGGCGTCCCTGCCGGGCGGCGGAGGCGTGACGGGCGCGGCCTGGGAGCGCCTGGGTGCGGAGCTGGTGCTATCGGCGCTGGTGGCCGCCGCGCACTTTGCCGCCATGGAGCGCCGCTGGACCGGGGCTGCGCCCGCGCTCCTCGGCGCCGCCTACTGCGCTGCTAGCTTTGTCTCCGTTAGTATTCTTTGGCTACTAATACATTTGAATTTAGAATTCGAAATAAGCAAATAGATATTATCAACTGAGATCATCATGTACTGGGATATTAAACTCTTTGTCATAAAAAAACAAAATTCAAATTACATTGCAGTCCTTCTTTTTTTAGGAGTTTTTAATGAAATGAAAAACTTAACGTTCATAACATTAAAAATCGATACCTAGTCTAGTTGGGGGCGATTGATTGGAATCACTTTTCGATTCGATTCGACTTCCAGTCTATACAGATAGGTAATGAATACCAATAGCAGCGGTAAACTCCTCATGAAATCCTTTATAAAGAGTTTATCAATTATAGATACCGGCACGGATCTTGAGCGCTGGCTTCAAATTGCGCAGAAGTCAAATATCGGACCTATCTAGTGGTATGAAGTGAGACGCGGGGGCGAGGAGCGTCAGTGATTGGCTCGCCTCGCCACCGCTTTATAGACGTGATTCGTTACCTGCGCTTGCTGCATGTATCTAACAACGATGATGATTGGCTCGCCAATGTATGGAATGAGCAAAGCTATACCCACTCTGACGCCGAGCGCTCAAGATCCATGCCTATAGCTATAGGCTCGTACTGATGAAAGAGGTTCTTTCTACCTCACTACAGTACGAGTTCTTAAATTGAATTGCAGTAAATACAATCTTATAGTATAAAGAAGATAGAAACAAAAGATAAAAAGAAAAAAAACATTTGCATCCCACCATCTCAGAAAGAGTATTTTTGCTCTTCGATATCTGAGAGCAAAAGCCGTTTTTATTCTTTAAATAGAATAAAGTAAATTGAATTTAGAACATCGTGTGCACTATGTTTATGAATTCAAAACATCATTAAACCTATTTACTTCTACCTCCATGGTATCAAATTTGTCATACAACTTTTTTTTAATTTGTTAAAAACTTAGTCTCAGAACCACCTTGGTGTACTTTTTTTTTGCATTTATTTATTTCCTCGCTGAGGTGGGATGAAAAGTTACGTGTTGCGCTCTAGTGCAAAGATTTTTCACCTCGTGCTCTTTTGATTCTCTCGCTAACGCTCACGATTCTAATTTATGAATCACTCGCTGCACTCGTGATTCAATTTTAGAATCCTTCGCTTGCTCGATTATCAAAATTGAACACGCGGTTAAAAACTAAAAAACAACTTTGCACTCTTGTATAATAAATAACTATTATTTGAGCCTCGCACAAGACACACAAAAGAATAAATAAAGGAACAAATCTAATGTCTTGATATTTCTGATAAAATATTTAACTTAAAGCAACATAAATAAAAATGCAATAGTAACAATATTTATAAAGAAAAAGAAAGACTATTGTCAGGCCGAAAAGGCTCCTATCTCAACATAGAGCCTGTGATGCTATGGACACACGCACGGAACACCGACTAAACATAATAAAAAATAGAAATACATATAAGGTGTAAGGGACAGCCCTCCACAAACTTTAAGGGCTTGCTCAGCAGACGAATTTGAACAACCTTACACAATTTTTTTTTCAAGAAACGAAAAAAGAATCGGCCTCTCCATACAAACTGTCCAGTCTAGTTCATAATTTTGTATGGTAAGGCTGTTTTTTTTTTTCGTTTCCTGAAAAAAGATCTTGTGGAAGGTTGTTTAGTTTTCCCTGCTGAGCAAACCCTTAAAGTTTGCGGAGGGCTGTCCCTTACACCTTGTATACAACGTGTAACGTTAAATGCGCAAAACCTCAGACACCCCAAATGATTTTTAATTCGATTGACCTAATTACGTGAGAAAAAAAACATTTACTCGTAAATTTACTTATTTCAGCGGGTTTGCGCACATGATGGCTTGACCTATTCATAAATAGACAGGTCGAAGTTTTTTATGAAGATTTTTTCTTTTATGTGTAACCGATATTAAAAAGTGGTTTAATTGATTCTGCTCGTTATTCTGATCAAACTAATTTCAGGTTTTGCGCATTTAACGTTACACCTTGTATAAAGATAAAAATTCGCTTCGATTAGATTTTGCCTTCAGCGACGGTAAGACAGACAAGCTCGGTAAAATATCTGATTATTTGAGCAGTATTCTTATTCTTATCTTACGAGAATAAAAAATCACATTATAGCGTTTATCACAAAAGTTTGACCTACAACAAATCTGATGTCGTGTCAGGTACTAAACAGAGTATTGTATTGTTTGCTGTCTGCGCTATTATATGGAATGTATTGCAGAGCTCAGCTACCTGCCTTTTGTGCATGAATCCTTAAGAACAGCTGCTCTTGTAGCGTGCCCATCTGTCCGCGCACAATAAACTGTGTACGTGAAAAAATAACTACCTACGCAATACCTTCAATATGCCCATTGAAATGTCTGCAGAACAGAATACACGTTGTGTATTTGTGTCAATGAAATCAGATGTCTTTTTTTCTCTTTGAATTACTATTAAGCATCTTCTTTGATCTAGTGCTTAGTCATAGCTACGTAGATGCGATTATGCGCCCCTGGAATTAATTTGGTCTTGCTCCATGTTCAAATAGGTACCACCGTGGGATCTGGAGGCAACAGTCCTTGCACACATGCACGATAAGCGCGTGGAGATGCAACGCCGGGGTAAAAGTCCACTACCGCGACAGGTCGAGGTATGGCGGACAGAGCTCCGGCGGGATCTCATGGTGAAATGGCGTCAGCGACTATCGCAACCCAGTGCTGGGCACGCCACAATTATGGCGGTAAGGTGAGGCGTGGCTGGAAAGACCTCACGGCGTCCTTACCTTCCGCATGACGCAGGTCCTCACCGGACATGGCAAGTTCGGGAGGTTCCTGCATCGGATTCGAGCGGAAGAGACGCCCGGGTGCCGCCACTATGCGGAACGCCCGGAGGACACGGTGGAGCACACAGTTGAGGTGTGCCCTGCTTGGGCGGAGCAACGCCGTGTCCTCGTGGGGGCGATCGGCGGCGGAGACCTCTCGCGCCGGGCCTTGGTTCAGGCCATGGTCCGGAGCGAGGAGGAGTGGCAGGCGGTCGCCTCCTTCTGCGAAGCAGTAATGCTAGCAAAGGAGGAGGCAGACCGCATCAGGCAACAGCGCCCCCGCCGCCGCCGCCGGGATTCCGATCCCGATTTCCGGCCACCGTAGACGCGGGCTCGCGGACGGCGAGCCATGGGTAGCTCGCTGTCCGATCGTCCGGTAACTGTCCGGACCGAGCCAAGGCGTCGACGGCGCGCACTGTTCCCGCGCGCCTCAAGGAGTTGTCAGCAACAGGAGGGGCCCATCTGGGTCGAAGCCTACCGCGGTCGGGGTTATCCGAAAGGAAACTAGAGCCCCGGTATGAAGGCTAGAAGGAACGGCGCGGGGTTTTTAGTCAGTAAGACTCTGACACTGTCTCCCGCTCCACCCAAGAGCGGGTTTCGTCAATGATGATTTTCCCCGTCGAGAGAAAAAAAAAATTAATAATGTTCAAATAGGTCAGTACCTAGTATATGATGTTGTAAGGATAATCTGAAGTTCAATTCTTTTAAAGTCGACTGTGCCGCCATCAACACGGAACTTAATAAAATTTATTGCTATGAATTATTTGGTTCAGATCACGATGTTGATGCAATATTTGACACATTTTTCTGTCTATGCTGTGGCGTCACATATATTGATGCGTTTCACATAAGAGTTCCTTCGCCGTAATGTTGGCTCCCCTGTCTGTCTAAAGAGAACAGAAAAGAAAAAGAAAAGAGTTGCCTACTCTAGCAAAATAGTTGCATGAAACGATTTTAACGGTAATCGCAACACTTTATGGAGAATTATGCGATTTTATTTAAAAAAAAGGACTAAAAGTAAGTTGTTAGTGGAGAGGTACGATACAGTGGCGTGGCGTTTTCGGTATTTGAAAAAATTGCAGGGCAATCGAAATGGAGCCCAGCGTCGTATACTTTACTCAAAAAGAATTTTTACCGTTTGCAAAAGAAAGAAAAAACAACGTTATAAGCCAATTGTTAAAAGTAACGAAATATCAGTTAATCTCCATAATAATATATAATTTCATTGCTTAAAATATAGCAACACTGTTCCGTACTGCGAAGGGTATTCTTATGTGAAACGGACTATATGTGAACGCACGTTGCACGTATTGCACGTTAATATTTAAGTCACTTTTGTTACGTTAGTTAAGTGACAACACAAGGCGCAGATTTTTTTGGGGCACTGTCCTTATCGTTTCTCGCTCTCTTCTCTCTTTCAACCGTCGGGACAAATAGACTAGATTTTTACCATATTGTCATCAGTTCGATCTATCTAGCTAATCTATCTAGCTTATCATTGACTAAATCGGTCTACCATTATTTGTGACTACCAATTTTATAAATCCACACGGAACACCGCAAGTTGGATCTTTACTTCTGGCTCCAATCATCACCTCATCGCAAAACACATAAAAAGCGACAAGCAGAATATCTTCCACTGCGTCCCCAAAATGCCATTTATACAGATTTCTGTAAAACTTTTGACAAGGTAATCACGTGGGCCTAATCGGGAAACTGTCTAATATTTTCAAAGGAAGTTACATGCTTAAATGGTTTCCTCCTGATGATGATACTATCTGACAGATCATACCTGGATAGTGGTGATTAACGGTCACTGTTCAAGTTCATTTGTAACCAAGTCCGGAGTTCCTCAGGGCTCACACATAGCCCACTTAGTTCCCATTTTGTTTAATATTTATGAAGACATTGGTGCCTGTTTCAAGCATTCCGATTTTTTTTTTACACCGATGACTGCAAAGTCAGAGAGGGTTCACTGGATTCAGTTCTCTTACTGTCCTTGCACACGGGCTTCAAAAAAACGCCGCTTCAAGCTTCATTTTGAGGCGGCCTTTTTTGTTGCTCGTGTGTGGCGGTGCCGCCACAAAAAAACGTTTGAAGCGGCTTCAAGCTTCACCGGACACAAAAGGTGACGCGCGCTTCAGCTGTTTTTGCGGCCGCTTCTAGCTTTCTTTTGTGGCCACTTCAAGCGTTTTTTTAAGGCGGCGTTTTTTTGAGGCCCGTGTGCGGAAACAGTTACAACAAAATATCGACAGACAATCTGTTTAGTCAAGTGTGCCAAAAATGAAATAAGGTACACTTAATATCGAGCTTCGTGCAAAATTTTATAGAAACAAATCTGTACTACGAATACAGGTTTACACGTCATGTGTAGTTAAATAACTTCCAATTGACTTTGCTACTTCTTGTTAACGTGACTTTTGATCTTTGACTCGCAAATATTTTGTCCACCCAATATGATTGTTGTGTTCTGTTGTGTTGTTTATGTGGTGTACAATAAAGAAGCTGAAATGCCAAAAAGTTTGGCAGTGACCACATGTCTATCCCATACTTTTCAATCATCATCATCATCGCTGGAAGCTCTAAACTGACATTAATGAGCTATTAATCATTCCACAGATGCCATCACTGAACCCTGCACGGTCCCTGGGACCTTCGTTCGTGCTATCCCGCTGGGAGAGCCACTGGGTGTGCTGGGTGGGGGGTTTGGGCGGTGGCGTGGCATCGGCGCTGCTGCACGAGTGGGGAGGGCGACGCACGCGCACGGGTTCCTCGCGCGCCTCATCCCCGCGTGACTTGGACGACCTCGACAAGCCAACCTTCCCATCCCACCACCACTACCGCCACGCACCCACCTACTGCGCTGCCGCGCCGCGGCCCGACACTGCTGAACCGCTCTACTCCGGCACCAAGTCGCTCTATTGCCGCTCGCCCCCGCCTGCCAGGCATGGCCTGCACAGGTAACTGATATCTTTCGTTTAAGAAGCCGAAGGTCAATTTCAAGGCGTACTTAAAAAACCTGTTAAAATCAAGCTCCAATATCATCTCAGTGGCATTATTATCAAAATGTTTGACAGAGTGCGACTGAGGGCGAATACAAACTTTGCTCAAAAATACAGGAAAAATTTAAAATTGGAAATCTCATACTGATGTGAAGTAGACACACAGCACGTTGTTTTGCAACAGGAAAATCCTTGTCCTGCGCTCTAAATGTATGCTTTTATAATTTTAATGCTCTAAGATCCCGAATCATTTGTCGATTTTCAATTTCAGGTCTCAGTCGGTATACAGCAAGGGCAGCTCGGCTACGAGCGGCGCCACGTGCGCGACGGGAGCGGGCGCGGGGAGCGCGGGGGGCGCGGGGGGCGGCGGGCCGCTGGTGGCGGCGTCGTCGCTGGTGCTGCGGCCGCCGGCGCACGCGCACGCGCACCTCGCGCTCGCGCACAACCAGAACGCGCACAACGCGCAGCGAGACCCGCCCTATGGAACCGCCAATGGAATTCGACCCGGACCTGCCGGTGAGTTGGGTTATGGTCATCTATGACAGAACAGAAAGCCAGTCGCCAATCTCCTGCTACGAATCGTAACATGAAATAAAATTTCGCAACCATGTAGATACATAGTATAATTTAATCTAATATCTACCAAAGATAAAGATAATTTTATTTGTCAAAACATGGGTTACATATGCAGTTTTAGCACGCAAGATGTTACAAATTAATGTTCAAATGAAGAGATCATTAACTCATTTTTTCATTGTTTGTGTTCGTAGGAGCAGCAGTGAACGAAAGACGCGAGTCGGTGTACAGCGGCAGCGTCGGCGGGACCAGCGCGAGCGGCGCGTCCGTGGGCGCGGGTGGCGCGCGGCGCGACGACGCCTACGGCACGTACGCGCGCGCGCCTCACTACCGCGCCACGCACGCCACGCACGCCGCGCACCCCACGTCCCCGCACGCGCTGCCCGACCACTACTAGCGACGCGCCGAGCAGCACAACATTGCGCTGCTCTTCGACGTCTGAGAAGTTGGATCATATCGCGACCCGCATCAGCTGTGCACGCTCAACACTTAGCGTGTTGGACCGTTGAGGTCTCCTCATGACAGATCTTCGACTGAGACGAAAAACTTCATGGTGTGGAACAATAGTAGTTTTTACGGATTTAAAATAAAGTTTTTACTGCAAAATGACGTGTATGGGATGATACACTGGTGTTTAAGACATAGATCCATGACCTGGATCGTTGGAACCGTTTAGGTACATAAGTTATTGAAACAATAATTTAGGTGCGTGCTAAAATGTACCTAAACCAATACCTACAAATGTACCTAAACCAATACCTACAAATATTGTGACATGGGCAAAAAAGGAGACATTAAATTAGATTTTGTATAAGCGATTACTAGATATTCTTAAAAATCCTTTAATGTGCAAGTTGACCTAATAACTATATCTAATGTGTAGAAGCAGAATTCAAACGGTGTGTTCAATAAGAATTCACGTATCTATTTCTTGATACCAAAACATTGAACATTAAATAATACTCAAATACGAATATATTCTCAATGTTTTCTACAAAATAAGGCAGTTTCGATTGAAAATACATTTTTTAAGGAAAATCTTTTTATAAGTAGGTAACAAACACACTTTGGCTAAGTGGACCAAATCATTGCCAAATATGTGAGTTAGTTATTTACAAAATCTTTCACTAATATAAATAGGTATAAAGTGCCATAAAATTTTACTTCCTATTTCAAATTGTTGTAAAATACTTACTGTTATGCTAATCAAAATTTAGCTAATGTTAAAAGACTTAATAGCCTAGATAAGTATAGATGTAAATAATACCATATAGATAGATAATTTTCAAATGATATTACCAAAACGAAATAACATTATAACTGTTATTGAATATAGTATAACGGGTCTCACTAATTGTAAAATAATTTCTACTAATGTACCTATATATTGTAACAAGTTTCTGAAAAGGTTTAGTTATAAGGCGTCCATATTGTTTTAAAAAAGTTGTAGTTCTGAACACAATTTTATTGTTGTTCAAACTTGGCTGGCCCAATGACATGCGCCTAGTTCTATTTTATCGTAAAATTATTTCATTAACACATGTAACATAATTTTACCTACAAGTGGAATTCATTTACATTATGTGTTATTACGGTGCTGCGTAATATATATACATAACCAGATCTACCGAAATTTTGTAAATAATTTTAAAATAAATTCACTTAAAATTAAACGAGTTTTTTACCTTTTTATTTCTAAACTAGCTGACCCGGCGAAATTCGCACCGCCTAGCAGTCAATGAATGTAGCATAATTATTATCTTCTGATATAGACAATCAATTGTGATCAAAGCCCAAGTTATATCTATCTAGATATACACAAATTTTAATGAAAGTATAAAAGTCATCTACATCGATTTCGTACATTTTACGTGATGCGCCCAAAAATTAAAAACTTCTACAGATTTATTTTAGCATGTATACAGGGTGTGGCGTAAATAATGAATAACCCTGGAACTGTCGATTGGCCAGATTATCATCTATCATTTACCCCACTTATATCACCATATGCCCATGGATGTCCAAATTATTGATATTTTTGATATTTCAAATAAAACTCATACAAAATCAGCTGCCATTTCTTCAATTGGTGATTTTGTCTCGTTCTGTTTTTTTTTTATGTCACTTCTGAATGTTTGTATTATCCAATATCAGGTTTTTTTATTATAATCTAAGATAGCATGACAAAAAATATTTAATTTAAATTTTTAACAATTCTTTTTAAGGAATTAAAATGTATGGGCCCCTGTATCGCAAAAAAAAATGTACTACACTGCGGTGGCCCATTATTTTAAAAATATGCCTATTTAATGCAAATTCTAAAATGGTATAATAATAACTAATATCTAAAATTTGAAATTAAAAGTTAAAATTTGAAATTAAATATCTTTTGTCAAGTTATCTTAGGAATACATATTTAAAATAAATAATAAAGATTTTCAAAACTACCCTCAAATTACAGTGTAGGTCGTGTTCAAGATTTTTTGAATTTTTACTGCGTGGCCTAATTAATCTATTTGGAACTCGGTATTAGAAATTAGAAAAATAAGCCCAAAAAGCGATTAACCTAACTGAGTATAAAATGTATCATTTAAAAACTTTCTCAAATATAGTTCAACATTTATTTATGTATTGGAGAAAGGAAAGGGAGAATCCTCCGATCAGACGACAACTGCCCGATAGTTTATTTTGCGCTTTCGTATACAGGGTTATTCGAAAAATACTGGCAATCTCTCCGGGCTAAGTTACTAACATCATAAACAAATACTTTTGTTCTATGACTTTTTACAAAACATAATACATTTAGCAAAAACAAATCTTCAATTTTTCGTTGTACATTTCAACTCTGTATTTTGCTATACCTACCTACGTCTGAAGACGCGACGCAAACGGATCAAACACCCCCACCACCCGTTTGCCACTCCCTTCCGCTACTGTACTATCGCTTGCTTCGCATAGACTTCGTAATGTATAGAACATTAAATTTAAATATTATTATTTTTGCAAAACTGTTTTTCCGTATTGCCAACATTACATCAAAGGAACTTCTTAAGTGAAACGCACTGTACATAATTTTGTGACTTATGGACAAGTGTCAGCTAATAATGAATTTTGAAAATTTAGATAAAGTTCGTAAACATCTAATTTGTTCAAAGATGGAGTTGTGTATAAGACTTTCAACTCGTTTTTAAAAAACAAGTTGAAAGTCTTATTATGCGAGCATTGAAATCAAATATTTGCGGAAATTGAATTAATAAAGCAGATATTATTTCATCTAGAAATGAGCTAGTATAAAAATAATCTTTACATTTATTAAGTAAATTAAGAAATGTCATTTGAGAAAGAGATTGGTACCTGTGTTGTATAACATTGTCTATTATTTCAATAAAAAGACGCCGATACATAGTTTTAGCGTCTACTTCTGGATTTAGCCGTCGCGCGTCGACGCTGTCGCGGTGGCTCATAGACTTCCTGGACGCTGTCATAAATAAAATCAAAATTATTTATAAAATCATTTGCAAGCCAACTATTGAATGAATCTATTTCCCGGTTTGCTACTTCGATATCAATCTGTTTTGACTGCAATAAATTAAAAAGAACGTCGGTTTTGTGAAAAATTTCTTAAATACGTGCAACAAAAAGCAAAACTGCATGTTTTCTAAGTTACTGAGGAAACATTCTGCCAAGGAAAGAGATTAAATATCCCAAGATTGCGTGTTATCTAATATTGGATTAAAAGTATTAACCTTGTCTAATCTACAGTTAAAAATTACATTTATAATGCGTGAGTGATAGTGCCAACGGGTTTCTGAAACTCCGGGCATACGGCGGTCAGCTATTTCTTTCAATAGGTTGGACCTATTTACGTGTCCAAAAAAGGTTTTAAGTTCCGGAATATTTTCAAGCGAACGGCTCAGTAATAAATTTAATATAATTATGAGCATTAGAGAGCAAAGTTTCGATATAATTACCGCGGTTAACAGAACTAGGGCCTTCATCACGGCCGCGAAAAGCTAGTTCTTGTTTACCTAACAAAATAACGGTACATATCAATAAACCTTTTCATTAAATCTCTATTGCGATTGACTTTTCTGTTATGGGCGTCATGCAAATTATCGAAAAAAAAATCGATTCTACTAGTCCCAAACTCACGTAAAGCTAAACAACTATGTATATGCTTTTCGGTCTGAGAATGTTTCCTAGATGAATTGGTTAGATTATTAATATCGGTGTAACCACATTTATTCCATAAACTACAAGCATCTGAGAAAAGTAAACATGGCCAACAATACATGTTATTTAATTTACAACTGCAGTTAGACATTGATATTTATCGTAAAGGGATATATTAAAATGTTTAAAAAAACATCGTGTCTTTTGTAATTTATAGTCATATCTGGGCGAGCACGGCCTAACTGAATTACATGTTTTTTATTTTCAAAACTTAACTTTGAAAAGTATATTTCCTCACAAAGCAAATAATCTGTCAAACAACCATCTAAAGCTTTAATAGCTTTAGATGCCGACATCTTACAATTCTATCAATTACTTTGCAAATCTACTTACTCTAAATACGTAATTTCAACTTAATACAATATCTACTTACCGCAAATACCTAATTACAACGTACTTCTTCGTAACTACTTTCATCACTACACTACCTATACACAAAACAAATAAACAAAGTCAAACTACAATACTTAATGAATAAACGAACTTACCTGTAAGTGAAGTTCTATCATATTATGTGATGTGGTTAATATACGAACTTGTTGACGTATATCAATGAGTAAGAATAACAGATTTGATTTTTTATTACGCACTAATACTCGTATAAAGCGGGTAGGATGAAATCATATCGTTATATCGTAAACCCGATGAATGTAAGAAAATCCTACATGGTTATTATTACATAAACAGGTAATAGAATATATGTCGTACCTACAGGTAGAAGCGGGTAAGATGTACTCACTGTGTTACATCGTGAACCCGACGATTGCATGAATTGTTACATGATTATAATTACCTAAACAGATAACAGGATATATGTACTTACATGTTCACTCATAGATAAGTAGGTGCATACATATAGCAGTGGGTAAGATGAACTCATAGCGTTACATCGTAAACCCGATGAATACACGAATTGCTGGATGGTCATAGTTACCTAAACAGGTGACAAGGTATATCTACGTGATATATGTAACAGCGGGTAAGATGTACTCAAGGCGTAACATCGTGAACCCGAGGAATGCACAGATTGCTAGATGGTTATAATTACCTAAACAGGTAACAGGATATACATATCTACGTGATATATATAACAGCGGGTAAGATGTACTCAAGGCGTATCATCGTGAACCCGATAACAGGATATATGTACTTACATGTTCACTCATAGATAAGTAGGTGCATACAGATAGCAGTGGGTAAGATGAACTCATAGCGTTACATCGTAAACCCGATGAATACACGAATTGCTAAATGGTTATAATTATCTAAACAGATAACAGGATATATGTACTTACATGTTCACTCATAAATAAGTAGGTGCATACAGATAGCAGTGGGTAAGATGAACTCATAGTGTTATATCGTGAACCCGATTAATGCACAAATTGCTGGATGGCCATAGTTACCTAAACAGGTAACAAGGTATATCTACGTGATATATGTAACAGCAGGTAAGATGTACTCAAGGCGTATCATCGTGAACCCGAGTTTGAACACGGATAAGTTGCAACTCGCTCGTTGTAACGTTAATCCATAAAATATTTGTAATAAATGAGAAAACATTATGTGCCTTAAGGTTTTGAGACCATCGGTTCTGAATCTAAGGATAATGGCGGCTTACGGCATCCTTTTCTTTCCAACTTCTACATTCTCTTCTTAATTTAACTACACGAATCCTTATCACCACGTTGTTCCTTCGGTATTTGGGTTTATAGACTCTGAAAGCACTAAACTACTGAAAAAAAACTAGAACGCAAATTTAAAGTACAAAGTGGCGGAGCACTGGAATGTGAATGACGTATTGAACGCAGTGTTGTCAGTTTACCCTCAATTTTTTTTTTACCTTTAAACTGAGTGCATTAGTGGCGACATTGTAAGTGAGACTACATGTGTATATCTAATCTCGAGAAAAAATTCTAATAGGTGAAACTTACTAATAAATTCAAATATTAATTTAAAAACACAGTCAAGCATTCAATGATGTATGGTGAATTGCAATCACGTCAAATTATCTGTCAACAGAACACAAAAACGTCCGATTTGTTACGAATTTCTACGACCGAAAACGATATTCCTCCATTTCGCTCACGCGTACACAATTTCTATTACTTTCTCTATCAAGTAACTCGGTTAAAGACGGCTTACCGAAGCTCCTAATACGCGGGTGGGTTTATTGGCCTTTATGTGACGTCATGACGTATATTTTGTATAGAAGTTTAACTGCCAAAAAGCCGATCGCGCCTGCGGCTTATTTTATAGCAATATGTTGTTGAAAAGCAAATTTTGTTGATTATATATCCAAAGTGTAGGCGTTTTGTAATGTTTCTCTACTTTTATAATTACTGAAACGTCATGCATGACAAAGTTCAAATTCTAGAAAGTAGCTCAAAGTTGCCCTATTTATTAATAAAAATGCTCTTTTTATGAGTCAAATCAAAATACGAGTTATATTTTGATTTGGGCCTTTTTATTAATTCCAATAGTTGTTAGAATCAATCTTTTTGATTTGGTGGCGATGAATCAAAGTGTCCTCCTAGAGAGGAGGCCTTAGTCCCAGCTGTGGAAACATTAAAAAGGCAGATGATGATGATAATGATGAATCAAAATGATCTCGAATTTTAAGTATATTCAAGTACTTCTGTCTTTTTTTAGGTAGGAAATCATTCAATGACATCTCCCGCCCTTGCGCGGAGCGGTCAGACTTTTACTGACAAAACCCCACTCCTATTGCTTCTTTGCCTTCGGGTTCTCTTTCACATAATACATGGCCCCAATAGGTTCGACCCTGCTAGGCCCCTACAGTTTTGCTGACATCTCCTTGAACACTACATGCCGTCGACGACTAAGGAACATAATACATAGTACAAGCCTTCTTGTTTTCCAATCGCTCGGTGACCACGTTAAATACAGTGTCAGCTGCGTTCATCAGGTTTTGGGAAAGGTGTAGGTGTACACATGTCACTCATATTCTGCACTAGAGCACCTACCAAATTTAGATTGGGGATCTGACGGATCTGCAACACCCCTGGGTTACGCCGTTTTAATGCTTTCCATAGGCCATTATAAGATGTGGTTCCAGTGTTCGTTTTCAAGATCAAAAGTTCGTTTTCAAGGTCTGATTAGTTAATAAGTTGTATGATTAGTTAATTAATTAATTGTAAAGATGTATGAAATCGAAACATTTGTTACATTCGAATCCGCATCCGCTAAGATGGCCTCCGTTACAACCCTAGTTCAAATGATTCAATCTAGGATTTTATATAAAATAAATCTTAAAATCCTACTAACTCAAAAACTGCTGAATATCGGTAGAACATTTGGTGGCTTAATTTGTTGCATATCACATATCTTCGAATTTTTGGTTCCAGAACATATCGATTTCCTCACGATCTTTTCCTTTACAATTTTGATATTCCAATAAGATCACATTAGTAGTTAAAAAATACAGCCTGATTTTCTTTTCCTTACTTTAAACGAACTTTATTAGGTAGGTGCGTCTAGTTCATCATCATCATCATCATTTCAGTTGCCAGACATCCACTGCTGGAAATAGGCCTCCCCCAATCGTCGCTAGAACGGCCGATCCTGTGCGTGTCGCACTCTCATCAGATTCCCGCGACTCTAATCGTTCCAACTTGTGGGTGGCCTTCCAATGTCGCGTCTTCCGGTTTTAACTACATACATCTCTTCATGAAAACCTTCAGATTATAGGTTTTCCGTAATCCTGATAGGATTACCTTCAAAATAAAAAAAAGCCCCCGAGTATTTCGTGGTTACTATTTTTTTTACATTTTTGAAAATTCTTTCACGTTCTTCCCCACTAAAATGGAAACTTGTCATAGACTTTTTTTCTTTTTTGAACCTAATTTTCACAATGCACTGGGGTCAGGGTTAGTGTGAAGGGTAGCTCGAGCCCCGGTATAAAGGCACGAAGGAACGGGGTGGGTTTTTAGTCAGTGAGAGTGACACTATCTCCCGCTCCGCCCAAGAGCGAGGGTTGTCATTGGATGATTTTTCCCACCATAAAAAAAAATCTACACAATGCAATACGTTACCGTGGCGCTTTAGTCACTGCAAATGTAGCATCCGTCCCTCCTCTACTATGATAAGAAGGTATAACAATATAAAATAAAAGATACTGATTAAAGATATTAAAACATATAATACGTTATACGGTACCTAAATATACAAAGAGTAACTTAATCCTAAAATCATAAATGTATATCGATATACATTTATTGATGAACATGAAAAATGGAGTCATGCTTAATTAGTTCACCTTCCGAAATCAGACGTTATGCTGGACCATATTTTCTTGATGCAGAAAGTCATCAAATAACTCCTCCCACTCCTGAAGGGACGAGAGGGAGTGTCAGAAATTTGGTGAGTTAAAGTCGTTTGTGTTCTTTCAGTTACCTTTTGCGCTCCAGCACCGCGGAGCCTCTTTCAAACTCTCTCGTATTCCATTCTGCTGGATCATATTTTGACACATTGACAGCGGCACTCATTCTTTTATTATTTCCAATCCTGCGGTACGGGGCGTAGAACTCGTTTGAAGACTATCATTATGACAGCAAGGGCCTTATCAGACGCCTTAACGTTTAAACAACAATGTTTTTTTGTTAACTGCGGTACGGGGTCAAAGTGACCCCTTATTGCAGTAGATACACCACTGCATTCTGTTTTAATAGGTGACATTTTAGGTATACATTACATATCTATGTTCATCCCTTTTTTATACTACACTAAATTGAAGTAACGGTCTCTGCACGGCAGAGAAGACTATGTTTTTCTTAGCCGCGCCACAAGGAAGGCATTTAGGTACGAGGCTTATTAGATCTCGTACCGCACTGAATGTGTTAAAATGTTACAAAAATACTACTAATAATAATACTATTGATCTTAAAGTGTTAGTGTTGATGACGATACGGATACAAACGAATTACTAGCAACGAAGAAATGGTTCTGGCGAGTTCGTATTTGCAGATCCTTAATCAATATTGATTCCCAATTCCCGCAAAACGGAGAGAGCAAGACTCCTGTAGTTCGCATAAGCTACATCCATTCTCTGTGGACAAAACATGCATTTGTAAAATGGTGAAGTAGGTACGTATTATTATCTTTGGTAACAGTATCAACTTTAATTTTTTTTTTAGGACTGCACATAATTGTGCGTCTTAAGTAGAAATATATTTTTCATTACTCATACTCTGAAAGTAGGTCTGAAGTTGCCTGAGGAGCGGGCTGAAAAGTACAACACTTTTCATCCCTAGGGAATTTTACTTTCACCTAACAACTGTCAAATTATTTAAAAAAAACTAGGTCTATCTTCTTGTATTCGTAATGAAAAGCACAATGCTTACCTCGGGGTTAAAGTTACTTATTTAGTCCCTCGAATTAGCGACCTCGCTACGCTCGGCCGCCAACTTCTTCTCGGGACGAAATAAGTAACTTTCACCCCTAGTGTAACAATGTACTATTTCATTACTCATACTCTGAAAGTAGGTCTGAAGTTACCTGAGGAGCGGGCTGAAAAGTATCACACTTTTCATCCCTAGGGAGTTTTACTTTTAACTAACAGCTGTCAAATTATTAAAAAAAAAAACTAGGTCTATCTTCCCTCGCAATGCTCGGGAGTTAATTATATGGATCCTCAATGCCGTTCGGTATTAACATTTTTCGGCCTTCGTTTCGTTGGCAGTTTAACATGCCGCTCGCGACTTAAACGAATTACTACTGCTTTATTCCCTAGTCACATAATCTAATATTTATTGAATACTAGATATACAGGGTTACTGGTAAATCGGTGTATTCCTAGTAGGACGTCATGGTGGGACTAAAATGCAACAAATTAAGCCACCAAATGTTCTACCGATATACAGTAGTCATTTTTAGATAACCATTATACTTTTCTAACTGAACTGTTCATACTGAACCATGATATTGGACCGACTGTCCAAAGACACTATACGGTTAAGGTGTAAGGGACAGCCCTCCGCAAACTTTAAGGGCTTGCTCAATAGACGAAACTGAACAACCTTCCACAAAATGTCTTTACAGGAAACGAAAAAAAAAATCAGCCTCACCATACAAAATGATAAAAATTGATTGGACAATTTGTATGACAAAGCCGATTTGTTTTTCGTCATCACATTTTGTATAAAAAAAAACTAAAAATCCTATTAACTCAAAAACTGCTGAATATCGGTAGAACATTTGGTGGCTTAATTTGTTGCATTTTAGTCCTACCATGACGTCCTGCAAGGAATACGTAAGGTAACTGTACAAGGTGAGGGTGAAAGTTTCCATTGTAATGTGTTTCTATTGTAATTTCTATTAGAGCTTGAGCTTTCTACCATATATTATATACTAGAGATATTTAAATTAGGTACCAACATAAACATTCTTGAAAGTTTTAAAGTAATTTCTTGAAAATAGTCTTAACTTAGATACTACAATAGAAATGAAAGAATAAGACAAACCAGCTTCAGATCTTCTAAATAAGCGTCATCGTCATAACCATCAGTATCGCGACGTCTGCTGCGGAAGTCGCTGATCGCAAGCAGCCTGGCGCTCTCGTGGTGCCCTGGTAGCAACGCCAGGAGCTTAACGAAGAAAGGCACCACCAGAACAGACAACACTGATGGCCTGGTGTGCCTGTCCATCTTCATCGAGTACAATATAAAAGCCTTCTCCACTGACTCCTCGTTGTTAAACTTGTTAACTGACACTAGGTCTAAGCGACGACGCTCCAGGTTCTGTAAAGTTAGTGGTATAATATGATTATGCTGAAAGCGTACTAAATTTTTTCCTAGCACTATGTATTCGTTTTAGTATCAAATAATTATGTTACATGGTAATCAAGGCATGCATGCCTGACTTTCAAAACTAAGACACGCATTTAAAATTTGGTGCTTCTTTGAACCGATTTGGTTAGTTTATAAGTATGACGTCGATGGAAACTATACAATGTAAGTTTAACTTGCGTGGTGTAGTTTGCATCGCCATCATAACATATAGGGACCTACTCAAATATTCAATATTTGAGCTATAAAGCTATATAGTTTATATACAATACATTAATAATAATTGATCCACAACTTTGGGACTAGACCGAAGCTAAGCAGAGCTTGTGTTATGGGTACAAGACAAATGATAAACATACTTATATATTTCTAAATATTAGGTCTTTACCTATGAAATTGCCGTTTTGTATGAAAAAATTTAAACGAATTTTTTTCATGTATTTTTTATTTGTATTAATCGAAGTAATCACCCATGCAATCAATGCATCTTTGCCAACGCAGTGGCAGTTTATTGATGCCCTTCTTAAAGAAATCACCTGGACGGGAGGCAACAAATTCTTCAAAGGCATTTAGTACTGCCTCTCGGGTATTGAATTTTTTTCCCGCCAAGAAGTTATCCAAATTCTGGAAAAAGTAGTAGTCTGTAGGCGCAAGGTCTGGTGAGTAGAGCGGATGACGGAGAGCTTCCAACCCCAGGTCTAGCAACTTGGAGACCGTCTGCTGTGCAGTATGAGGTCGCGCGTTGTCGTGCAGGAGCAGCGGAGACGAGCGATTGACCAATGCTGGTTGGAGATGTGCTAGCTTCTCCATCATTGTGTTCAGTTCTTCACAGTACACATCTGCAGTAATGCTCACCCCGTTTGGTAAGAAGCTGTGATGAATCACACCGGCGCTAGACCACCAAACAGTGACCATCACTTTTCTAGGGGTAAGTTTTCGTTTAGGGCATTGTTTAGGTGCTGAACCAGGATCCAACCAACTTGCTGAGCGCTTGCGGTTATCAAACAGAATCCATTTTTCATCGTAGGTAACAATACGGTTCAAAATTCCTTCATTCGTGTGTCTGTTGAGCAGTGCAAGGCACGTCTCGACGCGTACTTCGCGCTGGCGATCATTGAGTTCGTGGGGGCACCCATTTGTCAAGCTTTTTTACCTTGCCAATTTGACGCAAATGGACCAATATTGTTTTGACGCTAACGTCGAAAGCTGCTGCTAATTCAGCCGTAGATTGTGTATCATCAGCTTCCACAATCGCCTTTAATTCGTCATTGTCGACTAAAGTCTTCGGACGACCGCGAGGTTCATTTTTCAGGTCGAAATTTCCAGAACGGAAGCGAGCAAACCAATAACAGGTGGTGCGTTGGTTTGTAGTGTTAGCTCCGTAAACGTTGTTGATATTGCGTGCCGCTTGTGCCGCGTTGCTGCCACGACGGTACTCATATTCCATAATTACTCGAATTTTTAACGTATCCATGATTACGAAAAAGATTGAAATGCGATGAAAATGTAACACTAATCAATAAACAAATGACTACTTTTGGAAAAAAAAATCCATGTTTTAAAATAAAATTAATTTGCAATTAGAATTCTTAGCCGAACAAAAATTATTTTGATTTGAAATGGCCAGAACTGCAGAACGGCAATTTCATAGGTAAAGATATTATCTCTAATATTATACATACTATTAATATTATCAATTTTTTTTTAAATACATAACCTAAAAACAAAAACAGATGACTTGCAAATTGCAATTTTCTTAAACCGACCTATCAAAACACGAAATAGCGCCATCTGTTGAAGAAAAGCTACACTAACGTCGCCACCGACTCATTGTAGCAGGGAACAACCAGCGATCCACAATCCATAGAGTAGCAACTAATACAAAAACTCACTAATAGAGGGCGATACCTGTTCCAAAACAATTAGGTAACAAAAAATCATGGAAGAAGTTCTGAGCGCGCTGAAAGCAATAAAGAAGGAACTGGACGAACAAAGATTGGAAATACGGGAAACTGGAAAAATTGTTACAGAACAAGTCACACAAAATATTAACAGTATTTTCGAAGAAAAGTTTTTAGCGTGGGAAAGGAAACATGAAAAGTTAAAGGAAGTAGTGGAAAACCAGTAAAAAAGGATTTATTTCCTGGAGAAACAAGAAAATAAAAGAAACTTAGTTTTTTTCGGTAGGTATTGAGGAAACTGAAACATCATACGATAGTCTAGAGGTTAACACTATTAAATGGCTAGAACAGTATTTCTCTATCAAACTAACCAATAATGATATACAAGAAGTTAAAAGAATTGGGAAGAAGTGTGATAGGCCACGCCCACTAGTGGTAATTTTTACGACTCTAGGCACAAAAATTAAAATATTAAAACAAAAAGAAGCACTTTAAGATACACACTACTATTTTAAGGAAGATTATCCTAAACAAGTACTTGAGAAGAGGAGAGCACTATAAGAACAAACAAAAATAGAGAAAGAAAAGGGTAATATAGTAAAGATAAAATATGACAAGTTGGTCTTTATAAAAGCCAATCAGAAAAGGCAGTTTCACACTTCACCGAACAGCGACTCCCAACTTCAAAAAGAGACTAGCGAACATGTCAATAAAAAGAATAAAATACTGAAAACTCACTCTCAAGTGCGAAGATCAAACAGTGTCTCTGAAGGAGTCCTGAAGCCAAGCATGCTAAACTTTGTAATTGCTAAGAAAGCCAGCAACACAACACCAGAGCATGACATCGAGAACAGAAATAATAACTTATAACATCGTTTATACAAGTGTATGCGCCCACAGAAACAGCAAAAGAAGAAGAAATTGAAGCTTTTTATGCAAATTTATATAAGCCATGGAACTTGCGCATAATACATATATAATTATGGGAGACCTAAATGCCAAAATAGGCCAACCTAGAGAGGATGAATATTTGATAATGAAACCAAACGGCTATGGCGCAAGAAATTCAAGAGGTCAAAGACTCATCGACTTCGCACTGGAAAATAAAATTGCCATTTTAAATACATGTTTCAAACGAAAACCTAATCGTAGGTGGACATGGCGTTCACCTAACGGTAATTATAAAAATGAAATTGACTATATCCTGTCAAATAAACCTAATCACATCGATGTTTTGAATCTTAACTTTTCATCAGACCACCGACCAGTTAGAGCAACAATAGCATTCTCGAAAGTTAAAAAGACTCGAAAAGGATTTAAAAATTTCCATAGCGCCACACTTAGAAGCCCGGAAGAAATAAATAGATACAAAGAGTACATCACAGCCCACTTGCCAAACATACTAGCGACGCAAGAAAATATTCCAGTCCAAACCCATCAGGATAAAATACTAAGAACCATCAAACAAAGTCTCCAGGAAGCCCGAATACCTATCAAAAATACAAGACATCAAATTTTATCTGAGTGTACTCTAACGCTATTGAAGAGAAGACAGCTACTGCAAAATACCAAGAATAAATCTAGGTCAATGAAAAACGAGCTCTCGGCGTTATACAAGTTAGTAAGCAAAAGTATTAAAAGTGACTATACAAGATACAGATCGGAAGCTCTCAAGAAACATCTAACGCAGGTAGGAAGTTCAAAGAAAGCTTACAAAGAGTTGAGGACATACAAGACATGGATAGAAGGACTGAAAATAAAAGGAGTAACCCTCAATAATCGTAAGGATGTCATAGAAATTGCAACAGATTTTTACAAAAAAACTCTACAAAGCCCAGGAGAGCGAAAATATAGGCGACAATTGCTACCAGTCGGACGGAACCCCAACAAGATGCACACCGTTTTCCGTTTCAGAAGTTACCCAAGCAATAAACAAACTGAAAACAAATAAAAGCCCTGGTTCAGACAACATCACCAACGAGTCTATAAAATTGACCCACTCATTACTGGCTCTACCACTTACTCAACTGTTTAACCGTATTTTGGAAAATTCGAAAACACCAACACAATGGTCAGAGTCAGATAAAATACTTATTAATAAAAAAGGTGACCCTTGCGATGTCGCAAATTATAGGCCAATAAGCTTACTGCCATGTTTGTACAAATTATTCTCCTCGCTCATAAACCAAAGAATAAGTAGCACATTGGAGGCAGAACAACCCATAGAGCAAGCGGGATTTAGAAAAAAAAATTCGACTACAGACCATATCCATACTTTGGAACTTCTGATTGAGAAATACCAAGAAAGACAAAGACCTGTATATTTAGCCTACATAGACTACAAAAAAGCCTTCGACATGTCTCGAATTCAAGCATTTGGAGAGCACTACTGGAGCAAGGGGTAGAGAAAGAATACATAAAGGTATTAAAAAGTATGTATGATAACAATATAGGAAGAGTAAAACTAGAAAGAGTCGGTCCAAGCTTTCCCATTGAAAGAGGAGTGAGACAGTGCGACCCGACGTCCCCGAAACTGTTCATAGCTATCCTGGAATCTATAATAAGGAAGTTGGACTGGAAAACGAAAGGCCTAAACATAGACGGCAATTACCTCAGCCACCTTAGATTTGCTGACGACTTAGTGTTTTTTTCGGAATCAAGTTATCAATTACAAGCTATGATCCAATCACTAAACGTGGTTAGTAAGAAGGTAGGACTTGAGATGAATCTTACAAAAACAATGCTAATGACAAACAGCAAAAAAAACGAAGATATCAGTTGACAACGAAATATTAGAGTTTACAAACAAATATGTGTACTTAGGAAAACAAATTAGCTTCGATAAGGACAGTAACTACTCAGAAATCGAAAGGAGAATCCAACTTACTTGGAACAAATATTGGAGCCTTAAGGAAATTTTTAAAAGCAACATGCCTGTTAAGCTAAAAACTAAAGCCATGTCAAGTTGTCTCCTGCCGTGTCTAACTTATGCCTGCCAGACTTGGAAATACACAGAAATGATAAAAAGAAAAATTAGAACTTGTCAAAGGGGCCTAGAAAGGAGCATGCTTAAAATAAAAAAATAAAATAAAATTAGGCACTCAAATATAAGGAACATTACCAAAGCCACCGATGCCTTGATCTATGCTAAAAAACTGAAATGGAAATGGGCGGGGCATGTGGCAAGGTTGTCAGACGAACGTTGGACCATAAGGGCGACTCGTTGGAGAGGCCCAAGGGGAAAACGGCATAAAGGGAGACCACTTACAAGTTGGTCGGACGACATTTTGAAAACGGCTGGTTCAAACTGGATGGACACAGCACAGGATAAGGAAAGATGGATTTCCTTGGAGGAGGCCTTCACCCGCGGAGGGGTTCTTGCAAAATAAGCAAATTTATTATTAGATTAGGATTAATTTACTTTGCACCAAATAGGTTTTTTTAGTTTGTATTTTACTTTGTACTTATCTGTTATCTTGCAAGAAATATAAAGGCTTTTTAATTTTTATTTATTTATTATACATATTATAGATAAATTACACCCAGACACAGAACAAATGATCATGCTCATCACACAAACATTTGTCCAGGGTGGGAATCGAACCCACGACCTTCGGCATAGCAGTCAGGGCCACTAACGACTAGACCAACAGGCCAGTCAATGCAAGTTTAACTTGCATTGTATGTATATGTAATTTTAAAAGCGTATCTTAGTTGTGCAACTTGCAAGTGAGGCACGTTAGGGACTGGGATGAACCAGCCTTACTTGCTGCTCGTTTATCGAAAGAATGAATGGGCCGGAGATATCGTTCGACAATACTTACCTCAACCACCTCTATCTCGAAATCATCCTCGATTTGACTCTTTTCTCTGTTAGCCATAAACGCTTTCATGGCCACGTCCACAGCTCTCTGATGTAAGTTTTCGAGAGCTCGCGGGTGGAAGCAGCACATCTGCGAGCCCCATTCAGACGTTACGTAATTGTTGTAAGTAAACTCAGCCACCTGCACGGATAGCCTGTTGCTGTCGATATTTTCCTGTTCGATCTTTGCAAAGTTGCTGCTGATTTCCTAGAAAAATTTAACAAGCTGTGCATTATCAATTCAGAAGAATATTAGAAACACTCCAATATGGAAAATCGTACTTCAAGCAAATTTGCGAAGTAGGGGTCGTTTTCATGTTCCGAGACGCGGTTCCTCTGTTTGGCAAAGAAGTCTGTAGCGTCATCTCGTGCGCTCTGGTTCTGTGCCTCCAGCTTGTGGGAGCTGACGCCAGACTGTTTCATCTGCAGCTTCATCTGTGTCACGTACACGTCGCGCGCCCCCAGTACCGCACTCTTGTTGTTTTGCTCGTTGATAACGCACAAGTGATTGTATTGCTTCTTTAAACTCTGAAACATTAAAATTTAACGGGTCACATTCGATGTCTCCAAATTGTAAAGCCCCACCTTAAGTAATACATTTGATATCTATATTCAAATGTATTACTCACTAAGTTACTTCAAATATGTGGTTGACATGCTTATTAGATATACATATACAGACAAACTTATAAAAATTATACTTTACCAGAACAGTTTCACGAGGAAATGTTCGAATTTCATCGTACGGCGCAGTGTCTCATTACTTCTGAGGGTAGTAAGCACTAATAATCTCACCTGCTCTAAGGTTGTCCTTTGCTCATCTTCCTCATCCTCATACACTTCTCTGGCTGAGTCGAAGATCGTGAGCGCCTCCTGGAGGGCTTCATCGTGAAGCTTCCCCAGGTCATCTGGGTGCAGGCAGAGTCGTGCGTTGTCGCTACACACACTGCTCACAGCGGCGTCGTAAGACTTCCTGGCGAGAGATATCGTTTCGCGTACCATCGCGTCATTATTCAGCACGTATAATGACAGACTCGCATGCAGCTCCTGCCAAATAAGTGTTATAAGTGTTAGGAACTGATACAATTTTTTGTTAGTAATTCTTGTCCAATATCTCAGTTATCGGAGTCGTTCCCAAAAGGTAAGACAACCACGAGATAAGTCATAGCCTTACCTTAATAAGTTCCTGGAGTCTTGCTTCAGCATCTTTCTTCGAGCCGAGCTTCTTCTTCTGAGCGTAGACTTGCTCAGCGTCGGCGCGCGCGGCGGTGTGCGCGTCGGCTAGCACACGACGGGACAAGCTCCGGGGACCACTCACGCGCTCCTCCATGCGCGCTGCGTATACGCTGCTCGCCGCGCGGGCCGCCGCGAGCAAACATGCGTCTGCGGTCGCCTACCGAACAATTCCCATTAAGTGTCGCATGCTTAGCGTTGGACTACTTAATGTACATATGTATCATGTAATAGTAGATTATGTGACTAGAGGATAAAGCAGTGTCTTTAAGTCGCGGGTGGCATGTTGAATTCCGCACGAAACAAAGGTTACTAATTTTAATCCCGAACGATACTGAGGGAATTATATAATTAACTCCCGAGCATCGCGAGGAAGTTAATAACCTGAGTGAATTGAAGAATTCAAGCAACCCAAGACAAAGACAGGTTTATCCCCATGTTGGACACTCTACTTTTTACACCATCTGTGAGATAATTAAAATAGAATGTAGTAAAACAAATCATATATTAGAGAAATATAAGTATTACTACAAGTTAATCTTATTAATTATCACTCAATATGTTTTGAGATTAAAAAACAAACAATATTCACTATTCTGAGATTCTGTAGTTTCAATTTTCTTTATGGCTCCCGCATTTTCATGATTGTGACCACGGCCACGATTTTTTGTTTTTTGTTTGAATTTTGAATAAATTTGTTTGATGCACGTACATGTACGTGCAGTTTAGGTTCACATGTTGACGCTTTTCAACGTTCCAAATTCAAATTTCATTATTCTCTTGGGATCGCCCATACTGCATTATACCATACTGCCCTAGGGACAGAATGACTTGCTTTATGTGAAGGTTATCTATACTAATATTATAAAGAGGTAAAATATTTAAGTTTGTAAGTTTGTATGTAGGGGGTAATCTCCGGAAGTACTGGTCCGGTTGGTAAAATTTTTTCACCAATAGAAAGCTGCTTTGTTCCTGAGTGACATAGGCTATATTTTATGTACGTGGGCGAAGCCGCTGGCAAAAGCTAGTATGGCATATAATAGTACATTATGATATAAGTGTGTAATGTTAGTGATTACCGTTGAGGCGGTATTTAGACCCGAGCTATGGCGAGGGTCTTAAGAGAGCCGAGAACGGTAATCATTAATTACTCACGTATATCATACGACGTTTTTCAATACACTACTACACTTGTGAATAAAATAACTGTACTAGTACACTTTTGTGGCGGTAAAAACTGTTTTCATATGCGCGCCCATTTTGTTTTTCTTTTGTTCGTGGGGGACAACCTGCGCCCATCCTGATACGATAAATGTCATAAAATGATGGTGGTGGAGAGGTTGAACAATAAGGTTTTAACCACATTATAGCACTAGTGCGTAATGGTAATCAAAATGTCACAGTTTGGTAACAAGTGCCATTATATACCTAAGTGCAGTGCAATAAGAGCCACTTTATGAGCAAGTGTATTGAAAAAGAACATTATCGAGCAAACCGCTTGCTAAGTAAAAAATTATTTAAAGCCCTATCTAATATAAATTGAATAGGTAGTAATGGTTTGGAACAATTTAACTTGGTGTATATTATTATAATTATCTGATTTAGAAATACCGATTTAAGTACAGTCTTTGATCTTAATGATCCCAATATACTTCTGAGTAAGGTAATGGATATGTAGTACCTGTGGTTCATTATAACGTCAAAGTCTTAGACACTTAACGAAACAAACACAGCAATGGTGTCTGTCCAAGAAAAGGTTTTAAAATCTCAGATAAATGTTAAACCGCCTGGAGTACCACAAGGTTCCCATTTGTTGCCCCTGTTGTTTTTAATCTTGACCGGTGATGACGACTGAAATAGACACATTAAACAAGTTACCTAACCAAACACTGTTTAACCCTTCAGATGCCGTCAATTAGAGACACAATAGTAAGACAATAGATGCGCGGCCACCGGTGGTCGCTTGGGGATTCATGAATTAATACACCAAATGAGTCTATGTAAGTCTATTAAAGTTTTAAACTGATGTTTTTATTTTTTATTATGGGAGCTGTCATTTTTATTAAGTCGACTAAACATTCGTACCTTAAATATGGTGGTAGCCTCAGGGGCTTCATCGCTGTTGTAGATATCGACGTATTTCCGGAAGTAATCGAACAAGTCTTGCATCCGGACTCGCTCGCCGTTGATAAGCTTGGGGGTGAGGTGCCCGGGGTCGAACAACGACGGTACTAGCTCCAAAAGTGCTAATCTGAACTTTTCTGTCAGGTCTGTAAAAAGATGCAATAGAATATCATTTATGTTAGAGTATTTAGTAAAAGATTACATTTATAGTAAACAAGGCAGTCATGCCCGTCGTTAACGAATACCCTACTAGCAAAACTAAGACACGCATTCAAAATGTAGTGCTTATTTGAACCGATCTGGTTAGTTTATCACTATGACAGCGATGTAAACTATTCAACGCAAGTTTAATTTGCGTGGTATACAGAGGCGTAGCTAACGCCGTATCAGCCGTATCAATGATATGGGGCCCCCGAGCTACAGGGGTCCCGACATATGCCTAAATTCGTAACATGTTATCCACAATCTTAAATTCTTATATTGATAAAAGGCTAGTAGTGATTTTATAATGACTATTTGATACTCTGTAAAGAATTTTTAGCCTTTTGGAATAACATATAAGACGACAATAAAAACTCAACCTATTTTAGTAGAATTTTTAGTAGGTAGGTTACCTTCTGAAAGATCCTTTCAAAAGTATTTGATATGGGGCCCCATTAGAACCAGCTACGCCACTGGTTGTATATTTGAGTGGGTCCCTATACGGTGTGAAAATACAATGACGAAAAGCTAGCTTTCGGGGAGGACAACTTCTATCGGGATTGCTAGTAATAATAAATATAATGCTATGTTATTATCTACATATTTCAAGCATTGATAGTTTTTTATACTGATCAGGGAAAGCGTAAGATTTTGCTAATATTTCGTACGCCGATTCTACAAAATACTGACCACGAAGGCATCCAGTGAAGCATTGGTTTTCAACAGCTAGCCCGGGGTGAGGCATCAGGAAGCACTTGATATTGTCGAAACACGAGCGAATGTGCTCACGAACCTCGTGCAACTCTGGCTTCTGGTTCAGAGTCGACTGGAAATAATTGATTGATTTATAGGTTTGCTGATAGTGTATTCACTAACGTTAGGTATATCCTTTTCGAATCTTTCATCCTTATTTCAATTCATACAACTGGAAGCGATGAAACAAAACAAAAAACTGCGCGAGTTAACTACTGCTACTGCAGCTGGCAACTTTCGGATGCGCCGGGCGTTGTATAGTGACATCAGAACTGTTAAATGCATGTAAAATCTACTTTTTTCTTGGTATTTTACATACCTATCGACATTCCTTAATTTATTAAGCCTCAAGCGAACGTTCTCTCTCTCATTGTCTTTCTGTGTGTGTAATTACGGTATTCGAAAGCTTAAAAGAAAGTGAGACGATTACTCCTGTTATAATACACAGATCCATGACTTGCGCGGTGGATTCCAGCCCACTCACTGCCAGAAAGAAGATGTCTGTGTCTCACACTTGTATTACCTGCAGCCTCTTGTTAAGCAGTGTGGCGCCGCCGGTGAAGCCGTGCGCGTGCTCGTAAGCACTGGTCCAGTCTCGCACCAGGAACAGGAGTGTCTGGAAAGCCTTGTCTTCCCCGTCGCACGCCAGCTTGCCGTACTCTGTGAACAGCTGCCAACAACCAACCAAAACCATGTTTAGTAAAAATCATCGTCTACCCCACCGCCAGGGTTCTTTCTTGCCCCTTGTAGTCACAATAGAACTTCTAAGCTCTATCAGCCATCCAAAGACTAGGAATACTTAACCAAAATATGTAAGCTATGCGTCTCATAGATATTACGAAGTACTTACAGCAACACTGTTCAACAATGACTCAACAGGACTTTTATTTAGGTACATTTTGTGATTATAAAGTTTGAAGTAATATTTATCCAGCCCGTGATATTCCCATACAATCGCTCTTACGTGATTTTGATACATATCTTGTGGTTATTTTCTAGGTTATTAAAACATAAAATCCAGTAAAGACGTCTGAAAACCTACTATTTTGTGTGTACACTTTGACTCTAGACAATGTACCTACTCATAAATGAAAAAGTAAAGAAAGTATGTTTTTAGAAACCTTGCACATTTTTAAATCGAGTGTCTGAAGGATGAATTTTTATTACTAAAATTTGGTGATGGAAGTCACCGAATGTTAACAGAGCGTTCAGGCGTTATCTCTATTTTTGCCGCTGCCACTTTATCGTTAATGCAACGATTGGATTGGCGTTGGATGAAACAGCAAGCTTTTGCTCACGTTGCTGGGTCGGGAACTATGTGTTGAATTGATTCGAGGTACATTTTCATACAACTGCAGCCGCTCTTACATGATTATGATGTTATTAGGTAGGTAGGTACACATCTTTCTCCAAATATTTTGGATACACAGATATGTTGTGCATTATCTAAGCTTCTTTAATAATTTATTTACAAAGGTGAGCTTAACTCAACAATGAGTATTCTCCAGCAAACCTTTGAGTGACAGAGACAGTTCACATTCGAGGGTCCTTAGGCTGTATTCAAACCAAACTGACTGTCAGCCGCCGACTGTGAGCAGGCTCACTGTGAGCGGCTTCTAAATTTCTAATAAAAACATAAAGTGTAAAACTAATCCAGTAAAGACCTCTGAAAATCTGCTATTTTACGTGAACTTTACTGTACTCCACTTGTTCATCAAACTTTGCGCTGGAATGCGTTAGATGAAGCAACAAACTTTTAAACCATGCTCGACGTTGTCGATAGGCGAATAGAAAAGACCCTATTAATGATCTTGGATAGTAGTCAAAACAAATTTTAGGTAGTCAGATAACGATCTAACCTGTAAGTGTTGTAAATCATCTTCCCTGATGTTTCCGGAAAGGTTGTAGATCTGCACGGACGAGATGAGGGTAGATAGCGCGAAGATGGTGGAGTTCTGTCCGATGGTGCTCTCCGAGTCGAAAGTGCCCTGCGTGTCCATCAGTAGCACGGCCACCTGCAACCACAGATGAGTACCTGCCGGTTAAGACCCGAGAGGGACCGAGAGACTGATGGCACAAAATAGATAGGTACAGAAGACAATCTCATGTATGTACTTCATTTTTTAGACCTACGCTCGGTGGACTCACACTAATATGCATTTGAGCTGGAACTGTTCGACGAGTGGGCCGAGACGCTACCGAGATATCGTGTCTATGAGCGGTGTCTACGTGTGCGTTGCTCGAGCACGCTTTGTATGTAGATTGACTTCTGTGCCTAATATTTTGTGCTGATGGTCACACGATCATAAGGGTCACGGTGCACTCATAGGCGAATTGAGCAAGAAATAAGCAAACAATAATAAGGTTCTGTAGATCCAGTGTGCAACGGTTCACACGAATATACTCGTATATTTAATTTAAACAGATGCCTGTCTGTCTGAATTCTATAGCTATATTGATCGGTAGTCACAGCCTCACAGGCTTTATTAAATGAGTGTTTACTGAGTGATTATAGTAAAGGTGGCCAACCGAAGTTAAGCACGACTTCAATTGCTAGATGTGTACGAGTCACTCACCTTGTCGCCGTTGGTCAGAGTGGTGACGATGGGTTCCGGCCACAGGTGGATGCCGGTGGTGTCCCGCTCACCACCGCCTCTCCAGTGGAACCCTTTCAACTGCTCGTCCTCTTTGCCCAGCCATTCACCACTCAGCTGACTGGAACGCTACCACATAACAATGTTTAGATAGGATTACGTTTGAAAGGTTGTAGATATGTTGTAGTGAGTACTCACAGACGCAGTGAGGTATCTGAGGAAGAAGTCGAGGATGAAGGATTTGCCGCCGCGGTAGGCGCCGGCCACGCTGACCACGACAACGGGCAGGTCCTGCACGTCACTCCGCAGCAGCACGCGCCGCAGCGCCTCCTCGTCCAGCTCGTAGCGCGCGCCCGCGCCGGTGCCCAGCCGCACCACCGGCACGCCCGCACTCTCCGTGTTCTTCTCCGCCGCGCCGCTCATCATGCCTTACTCTGTATAATTACATTAGGCTCCATTAATAACTCTGCCTAGTCATTTACCCAAGTATATTGGAGTCGGCGTCCAGTCTAACCGGATGCAGCTAAATACCGGTATATTACGTGAATCGACTTTCAATCTGACCTCCACAACTCAGTAATTGGGTAACAAGATAGCTTAGCCGTAGCAAAATTGGTATCAGATTTCCTTCTGGACGACTTCCGAGTTCTGACATCCGTAACACCTGTCATAGATCAAATGACAGCCAGGAGCCAGGAGCAACTGTGTAACATGCTTTTCGAAGGAGATTGCTCAGAAATTTATAATGTCAATGGTCAAACTCAGCCTCAATTAAATCATTTTTAACAATGAATGTGTTGGTACATACAATGTTTACTTTGTCAAGCCTGTCTCATCGGTCGCTGTGCCGATAAAGGGAATAACCGAACATGTCAGCGGCGATAATAATGTTATATATGATGTGTTATCCTTATATATCTATCTTCTATATATATAAAAATGACCCCCGTTTTCCGTTGTCACGACTTGGCATGAAAACGGCTTGACCGATTTGGCTGATTTTTTTTTTGTTGTGATTGTTATTGTGAGGAGAAGGTTCTTATGGAAAAAAAAATTAGGGTAGTGTAGGGTAGAGTAGGGTAGAGTAGGGTAGAGTAGGGTAGAGTAGGGTAGAGTAGGGTAGAGTAGGGAAGAGCGGGAGCGAAGCCGCGCGGGCAAAGCTAGTCTAATATAAAACAAGGTTTGTCTGTATAAACGCGATAAACTCAAAAACTACCAAATGGATCTTCATGCCGTTTTCCCCAATAGGCAGTGATACATGAGGAAGGTTCATCTATGATAAGATATCCTTTTTTAACCGACTTCGAAAAGGAGGAGGTTCTATGTTCGGCTGAATGTATGTTTTTTTTTTCCACAATTCACCGATATTTCGGTAAATTGTGGACCGATTTTGAAATTTTTTTTTTTATTGAACGGTTATGCTTCCAAGTTGGTTCCATAGAAATATTGTTATGATCTGGTCATGAACTTCGAAGATATGGAACAGAACTCCTCATAGAATCATAGCAGAATTGTCGTAACAAGTAAAATTGCTTTGTTTATACGTGTAGTCGATGACTGACTCAAAGAAAAGGGGGAGGGGATGTATCGAACTGATCTGGCCGACTGATAATGCCGGAAGGTAAATTCATGTAATATAACCATATTTTGGATTATTACAATCTTTATGAGATGCACTCTGGCTATAAGGTAATTTATGTTTAGCTGAAGGGTAGGTACTTTTTAGTGGTGCTACCATAACTAAAAAATGAAAAATAAAAAACTTTTTACAAAAAAAAATTAAACCGACTTCAAAAAGTACAAAATAATTTTAATTTCGGAAGTCGGTGTTAAAAAACAAAGAGACAAAATTAGGGATCTATTATAGAAACACCGACTTCCGAAATTAAAATTATTTTGTACTTTTTGAAGTCGGTTAATTTCTTTTTTGTAAAAAGTTTTTTATATAATATAGAAAAGCCGAGAAACACTAATGTGAAGCTAAATAGGTGACCCTTCTGGGCTTCACATTTGTGTTTTTCGGCTAATCTCGGTTTAATAATGACAATATTATAAAGCCGAAGAACCTGTTGTTTTTAATTTCAGGAACTACGATTTAAAAAAAAAATCAGTGTTAGATAACCCATTTATCGAGGAAGGCCATGGGCTGTTTATAATCACACTACGACCAAAAAAGCGGAGCAGTAACCAAAGACCTCAAAGTGTCATCATTTCAAACGAAAGACTTCCACTGTTGGACATAGACCTCCCTCCAAGCGTCGCCACAACCAACAATCCTGTGCGTCTCGCATCCACCGCATTCCCGCGACTCTCACCAGGTTGTCGGTCTACCTTGTGGGAGGCCTTCCAACGCTGCGTTTTCAGGTGCGCAATCGCCACTCTAGAACTTTCCGGCCTCATTGACCATCCGTTCTAAGAGCAATGTGTCCTTCCCACTACCACTTTAGTTGGTCGATTCTTTGGGCTATGTCGGCGACCTAGGTTCTCCTGCGGATATGTTCATTTCTGATACGATCACGCAAGGAAACTCCGATCATAGCACTTTCCATTGCCCTTTGTAAGACCCCTCTTTGAGGCGTGGCTGGTAAGACCTCACGGCGTCCTTCCGCATGACGCAGGTCCTCACCGGACATGGCAAATTCGGGAGGTTCCTGCACCGGATTAAAGCGGAAGAGACGCCCGGGTGTCGCCACTGTGCGGAACGCCCGGAGGACACGGTGGAGCACACAGTTGAGGTGTGCCCTGCCTGGGCGGAGCATCGCCGTGCCCTCATGGGGGCGATCGACCTCTCGCGCCGGGCTTTGGTTGCGGCCATGGTCCGGAGCGAGGAGGAATGGCAGGCGGTTGCCTCCTTCTGCAAAGCAGTAATGCTACCAAAGGAGGAGGCCGACCGTATCAGGCAACGCTGCCCTCGCCACCGCCGCCGGGATTCCGATCCCGATTTCCGGCCACGAAGCTCGAGCCTTGGTTTAAAGGCTCCCGTTTAAACTCCCCGTTTAAACCCACCCCATTCCTTCTAGGAACAGGGTGGGTTTTTAGTCAGTAAGAGTCTGACACTATCTCCCGCTCCATCCAAGAGCGGGGGTTGTCATAAGATGATTTTTGCCCGTAAATAAAAAAAAAGTTTTCTGATGAGGCCCATTGTAAGCGACCACGTTTCAGAGCCATATGTCATCATTGCCAACACGCACTGGTAATAAGACTTGTCCATGTTCATTTTAAGACCCCCTCTTTCGGAAGCTCTAATAAGGTCATCGAGCGTTGTAATTAAAGTGTTTTGCTGTTAAAACTGTTTTAAAAAAACAGTGTTAAAACACATTATTACGGTTACAGTTTGAGGCCCTGGTTATAGATTTCCTTTTTATACGCTGACTTTCAAAGGAACATTATATCAACTGAACAAAACTGTCTTCTATAAGTGTTGACCGAGCGAAGCAGCGGTCAACGAGCTTCCGAGTTAGTATGACAGAAAGGGACAGCAGATAATTGTTTTGAGCGGGAGTCACGCCCACAATTTAACTAGCTTTAGTCTGTCTTATCCCGCTATTGTTGTTTTTATTTTTATCTAATAACATCAAAAAAAGGAGTAACTCTTGTACTGTGCATTCCAAATGAGAATAGGATCGATTGCGATGTTTTGCCGTGACGTCGTACTGTCAAATCGAAGGTTATTTTTTGTGTGTTTTCTTTGAATTTGTTGCATTTACTCTATATATATGTTAGTCTGTAAAGTGTCTATGGGCCAAGAGGCCTGAAAATAAATGATTTATTATTATTTGAGATTTATTTAAAAACTCGGAGATGAGTTTTTAAGAACTGGATCCTAATTAAACTTGACTGGCCTGTTGGTCTAGTGGTTAGTGACTCTGACTGCTATGCCGGAGGCCGTGGGTTCGATTCCCACCCAGGACAAATGTTTGTGTGATGAGCATAATCATTATTTTGTTCTGTGTCTGAGTATAATTTATCTATAATATGTATGTATTTAGAAATATAAGTATATTTATCATTTGTCGCCCCTAAGACGACCCACTGACCATAGTTCGTAAATAAATTAAATTTTTCTAAAATTAATTAAGTAAAGTTTAAAAATTTTCTCGATTTGACAGTAAATCGTGACGTCACAACATGGCCGTCGATCTTATTCTCATTTGGAAGGCATTGTACAGATACAAATACAGATACAGGTACCTACTCACCTGAGATATTAAATCACTGGTTTATTAATGTGAAAACTGTTTTTATTTAATTCTCGAAAACTTTGCTATCAAGCTGAGTCACTCACTGACCGACCATTAAGGCTGACGTGAAGCAGCTGAATGACTACTGCCACTACCTTTTTATGAAATATTATTCAGCCCACTGTGTAAGTAAATAATATAGTATCAAAATGTAAAACATGGTATTAGGGGGCCGACCATAAAGATTTACAAAACAATCTTATTGCAGGAACGTTTTGTTTCCATAATAAAGTAATATTACTTCATTTCGTACCATGAACTTAATCACTCAGTATGATTGTATTCTTGCTAGGGGCTAGGAAAGAACGAACGATTTTAAAGATTTTGTCTATTCCCTGCTAAACAGAAAAGATAAGCGCTATATAGATCTGTATAACGTTGTCTCTTTCAGATGTTTGTCCGTATCGCAAGTTCATTGTAAACCAATAGAATACATTTAACTCAAAAAATGTCTTGTTAAAATATATTTTTAAAAGGATCTAAGTAACTTTTATAAAAAGGAAGTAATCATTTTCAAAAATTTACATTAATAAAGTAGGAAAACAATTTAAAATAGCTACGGGGGACTACGTTAACATTTAATTTAGTTGCACGCTAGTGTGAATCGGAACGTATGTTTACATAACAAGATTCTTGTCAGTGCTTGTCAGTGTTGATTTCTTGAGTAGGGATGAGATATACTTGCAAGTATCAATACCAGGGCTTGCAAGTACGAGTATGTAAAAATACCAGGGACGAAATCCAGGTATTAAAATACTTGAAAGTATTTTAAGCCCAAGTGCGTATTTCAGTATATTTCTAGTTCGTACCATATGATACGACATTCTTATACTTTTGTACATGAAAATGAAATCTTTCCTTCCTACTTTAATCACAGGCTTAGGACTGGCTGCTAAGAGAATTATTTTTACGATTGTTTTAGTTTATAACGATATTTTGTCATGATTTTGTTTAAAAATGTAGTGTGGCTTAGCAGGCGTGGTTAAAAGATTTATATTTTTTTTTAATTATTTTTATTTTGTTGTAGAAACAAGAGTTGCTTTACTTTGCGACTTCCCAGTCGGGATCTTCTCTCTGTTAATATGTTCCCGGCAACAGAAAACAATCGTTCACATGGCACGCTAGAGGTCATAGCGTTTAATTTAATTTGGGGCACAACCCCGTATACAAATAAATACTTGCAAAGACAAACCATTAAAGTAAAATACTTTCATGCCACATTGTGTCGTAAAACCTTACAAATAAGGAGCATAATCGTTCGAGAGTAATCGAGACCCAAACGCGGCCGAAGCGAGCCGACGCGCAACGTTCGAAGTTACGTCATGACTCACGAATCAGGGACTCGGGCGGGCGCGCGTCTAGCCCCGATCGGACCGAATCCGAGTAGCCGTATAAAATACTTTAAAGTCTTGGAAGTATTTCGGGTCGGCACCTGGTGTACGTACTTGGAAGTAAATACCTGGTATGAAAACCTGGTAGCGTAAATACGTTTCATCCCTATTCTTGAGTACGAACCGATTTTAAATTATTAAAATAGTTTTCAAGTGCTTATATTTAGAGTAATCTGCCTTCAAGTGGTTGGTGTTCGAAGCGAATAAGCTAAAAAACTTATTGTAAATGGACATCATAGAATCAAGATAAAGTTAAACAGTGTATTCCAGTGAACTAAACTTGTTGTTCGTGCACTAATGGACACCTTTAGGCCTCATTTACGGAGACGCGGGGCGTCTCGCGTCGCGTGTGGCGTGGCGTCTCGCCGCGCGTCGGACGTTTTTTCTGTTTACGGTGGGGCGGCGCGTGAAGCGGCACGCATCATTGCACGCGTAAACACAAACTTATAGCAATATACGACCATGTTCATAGAGAAGCGAGACGGGAAGCGTGGCGGTGCCCACCGCGGCGCCCGCGGCGAATCCTCTAGCGTGTAGCGAAGCACGCGGCGGGCATCGCGGCGGCGCACGCTC
The DNA here is from genome assembly GCA_949319445.1 of Mythimna lalbum. Taxonomy (NCBI): domain Eukaryota; kingdom Metazoa; phylum Arthropoda; class Insecta; order Lepidoptera; family Noctuidae; genus Mythimna; species Mythimna lalbum. Next base: position 27,587,070 of record OX439345.1, on the reverse strand, counting down.
GTCTCGATCAAATCGACTAGTTTTATGTTGGCGAGAGATGGGAGCGCACGTGTCGACTGTTGTCGCTTCATCGAGAATTGCCGCTGCGTGCGCCGCCGCGATAAACGCCGAGCGTGACGCGTCGGTGCCATCCGCGGGCTCGGCCGCAAAAAACTCCCTAATTCAAACAAACGCGTCTAAAATCGCTTCAACGCCATATATTTATATTCAGTGCGGGCCGCGGCGCTCAACGCAACTCGCGACGCCCCGCGTCTCCGTAAATGAGGCCTTAGGCATCAAAATAAGTTTTAAATACTTTTTAAGTCACGAAAAACACTTTAAATAGTATTTATTTGGAAAACAATAATAAATCCGCTGCGTCCGAGCAACTTTTTTACTCCAGCTAATTTGACGTAAAAACAATACCGCTAGCGGTCAAAAATGCCGTCAGAGTACGAAAAGAATGAACTTTTTAAGATTGACGTCACAAAACCGTTAAGAAAACAAGCTTGTTTTTAGATTGTAATAAGGTTGTTTTGAAGGCGTCATGGTACGAAAAGCCTAAGTAAGATTAAAACAATACTGCTTTAAGGTCTTATGGTTGGCCCCATGCTTTTCAACATTTAGCAGTCTTAAAATCTAAGGCGTAAAGTCTATATTTAAATACTGACGCTTGTCTCTTACGTCGTTAAGCAATGCGAATTCAATGATAACATCTTTTTAAATATAGAACATATACGTATCTTGCTGTGAGTAATGTTACCAGCATATTGTTGTCCTACCATGGCAGTAAAATTACTTATTAAATTATGTTTGCAACAAAATAATACTTTCATATTTTAATAATATTTATTTTACATTGCATAAATGCACTCTGATCATAATTAAATAGTAATTAATTAAAACACATTCTACATCAACTTCAGTTCTCATTTAGACCGCGTTTAATTCAACTCCTCATTTGTCATTAGTTAAGATCGTGTACTCAATACACGTATCAAGTCAATTACATAGTTTAACTTATAGCATTCAGCATCCCTCTCAATCAATATCAATCAGCAAAAGACGTACGGTAACAAACTGATCAGGAATATTATAATAATAATTTTCATTTACCATTATTGCGGTGACAACTACAGGCCTGAGTGACGAATTTTGTAAGAAAAGAAAGAAAGCAAAAATTAAGATAAAGACAAGACTTTTATGCTCTGTTTGTGTCGCATATTTTGACACTCTTAAGGAAATCAAAACCTTTTAAAAATTTGATAAGTAGCAAGGTCTCATAGCACAAGTAACAGTCTGAAATCCGTTACATCTCAAAATAAATACTTTTTTTGCAATACGGAAAAACCTTCGAGGCTTGTTTCAAGAATCGAACTAATTAGGTACTAATCGTACTAATCAATAAGCTTGTACGGAATCCTCGGTGCGCGATTCCGACTCGAACTTCACCGGTTTTTTTTAGGAATTTATTTTTGTGGTGCCATTCGTTTCGCCTATAATGAAGGGGTTCTCATATACTGAAACAATATCTTTAAAATACTTAAAAAGAATACCTGTAGGATAGTCTCGCCGTGATATCACACGTAGCAGTGAAAAGAACAGGAACACTTGTGAAAATCTGTATATTTCTTACAATAGAAAGTAGAAGAAGAAGTTAGATGAAGGATATGATGAGAAGGCGAAGAAAGTTATTAAACAAAAATTATAGGCGCAGTCCATCACAGCAAAGTCCGCTTGGACGAAGGCGGCTGAAGCTATCCTCTAATCCAAAAAGGGTAACTATGCGCGTGAGGTCCTGTGAGACTATTCCAGGTAGGATGACTCAGCATCTGTGGATTACCCACAGATGCTGAGTCACGTAAAAAACTTAGAACTATAGTGATCATTAACTCACGGAAAATCTTAACACCGTGGTTTAGAAATATGACGTCTCACTACAGCGCTATCTAGTGTCGAGTTTTGCTACTCGACAGTAGCGGTGCGGGTAGTTGTAAAAAAAGTTTTTGTTACATACCTCATACATATCACGCCTTTATTCCGTACATTTTACCAATTGTTTCCGTATAATGCGTTCTAAATAAGAACAGAATCAATTGCCATACTGTGACGCAAGAAGTTGCACAAAATTGAAGAACTCAGAGCTGATGAGCGAAATTGAAAACCTGGATTCTGATTAAACTTTTTTCGTTCACAGCTCGTAAATAAATTAAATAAAAATGTTTTGTTTAGCTCACCCTATCAATTCTTTAATTTGACAGTATGAAGTGACGTCACAACATGGCAATCGATCCTATTCCTATTTGGCACGCATTGTGGCATTTTGAGGAGAGGATTAAAAGCTGGACTCATCTTCTGTGCTGAATGCTTAGAATAATATAAGTAATTGTAATATACGACTACTATACTATACGAATACAACACTAGGTTTAAGGTATTTGTTTACTAACATTTTGGATCATTTGTTGTCTGTGAAAATAAATAAATTATTATTATTATGTCGTTTATTCATAAATATTCCATATAAATAACATTTTTAAATATATTAATATTAAAAAAAAAATAGTTTATTTTCTCACCATTACATGTTTGAGGGTACATAAATTTACAATTTTCTGTGGTGGACATAAAATGCACAGAGTATCGACCCTATCCCCTGAACTAGGCTGGAACCTGTGTCTCAAGGAATATGAAACACTTAAAAATAAAAAAAATATTAATATTATTATTGTACCTTAGGTTAGGTTAATTGAAGGCTGGAGCCAATAGCCACATTAGTCGGGTATTAACTGTAGAAACCGAGCTGCTTTCAACGAAACTGTCGACTTTTTACCTTGATATTTGTAGCTAATAAAAGTTTCTAGTTACATATATTATAACTATCCTAAATTATATTATAATAAAACTTTCTTATAATAAAAACCAGCCAAATAAGAGTAAGTAAAATACTGCAATCAATAAAGTCACTAAATCTTAAAATTTTAAATAAATGGTAGAAATTAAAATGTGTGAGTGGCAACATTTTATGTAGTCGGGTCTTCCCCATATCACATGTTTACGATCGTTCTACAACTTCTACGCAGTACGTTGACCTTCACGGACCCAAACAGAAATTCCCCACCAAAAATAGTTGTCGTTTTAATAATTGGTGAAGATCTGATGAAGATCGTTGATAGGAACAGAACAATTTTACGACCGGCCAGCTATTTGTAGATACTTATACAGACAGCGCCTTATCATTTCTAAAGGTGAAAATTTGAGAGTGTGTATGTTTGCTACTTCTTCACTCTCGAACGGCTGAATAATATTGGATGAATTTTGACACATGGGTAGATCATGTCCCAGTAGCCCTAGACATGATCTATTGTCTGTGTTATACCTTTTTTCTAGGGTGTATGTTCCCTTGAGACAATTTATAGCAAGTTATTATTTTTTCAGGTAATGATAATGATAAATAATAATAATGATGTTGGTTTTGATAGTATGTTTTATAATTTGCTATTCAATATTTATTATTCATTTATTATTGCATTTTTTTTATTATGTTTACAAATTATTCGTAGTGCCACGTTGCCGTACGGTTGCACGACGTATGTCACCTATTCCGCGAATGTTAATTGCACTCAACGCTCTCCTTGAATCCAGTCCTAGACTAGATCTATTCGCTGATGAATGGAAGGAGATGTTGACTGAATGTCTAGCGATTTGCGAGAAGACTGCATGAGAGGTTTAGTTATATTATCTGTTATATTTTCTTTAATGTGTTTTTACATAATTTGTACCTATTGTAATCAGTGTAATTGGCATTCTGTCGTTCTGGTTAAATAAATAAATAAATAATAAACAAGTATTCAATTGTAAGTGCCTACGTACTACGTAGTAATTTACACAATGTATTGTGTTCTCGTCGTATATCATGGAGGCACGGTAATAATATCGAGGGATCTTCCTAGGATAAATGACATGGCTGGTAACAGCCATAGCATAAAAGCTCAAAAGATTACCACTAAAATTACCTATTTAGCACAGACCATTAAAAACAAACATGTCAATATACTATCGAAAATGTACCAGTTTTTATAAGTATGTTCATCTACTGTTTTTTATTTGAACAGAATCAAAAGTGCTTAAAGAGAACACGTTAAAACATTGAATTCAACGTTTTACCAGAAAGAAAACGAAAATGTCTTTTTGAATTTCGATAGGGGGGCTCGTCGAAGTCTGCCATCAATCAGTCCAGTCTTTTCCCTACTCTATAGAGGTCAGCTTCTAGTCTAAGCGGATGCAGCTGAACGCCAGTGTTTTACACGGATCCACCGCCAAACTGACTTCCACAATCCAGTTATTGGGTAACACGATACCTCCTGGCAAGACTGTTGGTAGATTTCTAAGCAAACGCCCTTAATTCATGAATCCCCAAGCGTCCACCGGTGGCCGCGCATCTATTGTCTTACTATTGTGTCTCTAATTGACGGTATCTGAAGGGTTAATGCGATCCAATTGACGACCTAAAGTGAACTATTATAGGCATAGAACTATACAGAGTGATTAATTTTAAGACGTTACGGTATGGCCCCAGATCATTCGTAACGATTATCCAAGATCTGCAAATGTCAGCTTGGACCAGGACCTAGACAGGCCTGGACTAGGCCTCCGTCTCTTACCCACACTGGAATAAGAATAAAATAATCTTACTCTGAAGATTATGGTAACCCCGAAAGAACTTATTGTAGTTTCTGCGCGCACCTCAAGTTGTCAGCAACAGGAGGGAGACGGGGCCCAGCTGGGTCGAAGCCTACTGGGGCCAGGGTTATCTGAAAGGAAACTCAAGCCCCGGATTGAAGAGGCTAGAAGGAACGGGGTGGGTTTTTAGTCAGTAAGAGTCTGACACTATCTGAGATGATTTTTGCCCACCGTAAAAAAAGGCTCGATGGTATCTCATTGAATATGTTAAAATGGTCACCCATTATACAGATTTTATAATATTCCACAACTATCACACAACGCCGTCTAGTCCCAAGCTAAGCAGAGCTTGTGTTATGGATACTAGGCAACTGATAAACATACATATATATTTTTAAATACATACATAATATAGATAAACTACACCTAGACACAAAACAAATGATCATGCTCGTCACATAAACATTTGTCCTGGGTGGGATTCGAATCCACGACCTCCGGCATAGCAGTCAGGGCCACTAACCACTAAACAAACAGGTCAGTCAAAGATTGACCTCGGCCAGCGTTGCTAATTAACCTTGGATCAACACATCTGGCTGTTAGTATTTTAGCCATGAGCTCTTTTAAAACTCTATCTGACAAAAACTCACTTTACTTTTCTTTCATTTGTACTTACTTCCAAAACCAGGATATCAGTCAACTATCTTAAAGTATCTCAGTATAAATCCACTTTAATGTCATTATGAACACTCATGCGTAGTCTGACACCAATAAAATGTTACTACTTAATCTTTCTATCCGGGTTCCTTTTTATCTTTCTATCCGGTTTGAAATGAAGATATCCGCAAGAGAACCAAGGTTGCCGATATAGCACAAAGAATCGCCAAACTTAAGTGGCAATGGGCAGGGCACATTGCTCGCAGAACAGATGGCCGTTGGGGCCGAAAGGTTCTGGAGTGGCGACTGCGTACTGGAAGACGCAGCGATGGAAGGCCTCCTACAAGATGGACTGATGACCTGGTGAAGGTTGCGGGAATCTGATGGATGCGGGACGCACAGGATCGATCATTGTGGCGCTACTTGGAGGCTTATGTCCAACAGTGGACGTCTGTCGGCTGAAATGATGATCCGGTTTGAATAAATTCCAAATAAGTATACTACATTTAAACAAGGAGAATAGATAGGGTGCCTATACTTACTTTGATAAGTACCATAAAATATTTATAAATACTTTCAATAATTGCGTTACGTAATACTTGAACGCTCCCTAGTATTACGTAACGCAATTTTTGAAGATTTTTGGCTTTACACACAATTGTTTGTCTCCTTCATTCTCCTAAGTATTTTAACTTTTTTTACTTTTAACCTTTGGCAATGCAATATAAATGGAAACCCAACTGAAATTAAACATTTTACTCGAAATAAAACTGTATTTTTAACAAAATTAGTTTTTTTATTAATTATTAAAAAAACAAAGGGTTGCCAATTTGGGAGTTTTAATTCCCTTATTTTTTATTTAAATAAAGAAACAATGCGCAACGTGTTGTAAGAGACCCCCCATCCGGTGAGGACCTGGGTCATGCGGAAGGTAAGGACACCGTGAGGTCTTTCCAGCCACGCCTCAAAGAGGGGACTTACCGCTATAATTGTGGAGTGCCCAGCACTGGGTTGCGATAGTCGCTGACGCCATTTCACCATGAGATCCCGCCGGTGCTCTGTCCGCCATGCCTTAACCTGTCGCGGCAGTGGACTTTCACCCCGCCGTTGCATCTCCACGTGCATATCGTGCATATACTTGTGGGGGTCTGTAGTCGTTTGGGCGCGCTCGATATTGATCCCGCGGGCCCATACGACCACACAATTTATTTTCTGTTTTTTTTTGTGGTAATTGGGCCCACATATATTTTTTTTTAAATCCATTGTTTAAAGCTACTGGTGGATACAGTCAAAAACAACAGTGGCACTTAAGTAAAAATACAACAAAACGCAATTCAGTTAGATTTAAAAGTTTTGTTCTCAATCAAATTCTAAAATCTTTTTAAATTAGGTAGTACATATACAGGGTTATTTGTAAAACACTGGCAACCTCTCAGGACTATGTTACTTACATCATAAGCAAAAACTTTTGTTCTATGACTTTTAAAAATTTATCATATTTTAGTTCATTTGACTTTCACACAAAAATAAAAATAATTAAATTATTGTTCTAAATATTACAAAGTCTATGCTAAGCAAGCGATAGTACAATGTGTCGGCGGGGGTGCTTGATGATTTTTGAAATTACTGCACCGATTTTTAAGCGGTTTTCTCCACTCGACAACGGGATACTCGAGGAAGGTTTTAGTAGGTAGTTATATAATTTGTTAACTTTTTGTATTTATATCTGTGTACAATAACGATATTTGCTGAAGATGTCGGGAAAAAATAAGCCGAAAAGGGAACCGTGTTACCCCGAATTTAACGCGAGCGAAGCCGCAGGCAAAAGCTAGTATCATAATAAAACGGAGTTAGTTATAACGTGATAGGTGACAGAACAGAATGGAAGAAAAAAACTAGTTGCACCGTCCCGAAATAACACGGAACAAGGTCGCAAGGGCACGGAGATGATGATAAAAAATTTATATAAGGTGAAAATCCCCATCAAAGTTAGTTCTTATTCACCCCTGTGTTTCAACACCCTGTCTGAATTATCGAAACTTTGTCTCTAACATGAAAATGGTTTTACTATCGAAGGGCGATACGGGACGGGATCATGCTTCTGACGGAACACAACTCTCATCTAAATGACCCCGTACACGGGCCTTAAAAAAAAAGCCACCACAAAAAAAAACGCTAGAAGCGGCCGCAAGAAAAAGCTAGAAGCCGCTGCAAAAAACAGTTAAAGCGCGCGACCGCCTGTGGCCGGAGAAGCTTGAAGCGGCTTCAAGCTTTTTTTTATGGTGGCACCGCCGCACACGAGCCAGAAGAGGCTTGAAGCGGCTTTTTTTGTGGCCCGTGTGACTCATCATGAGTCTCATTTCAAATGAAGGTGGTTTTTATCAATAACTAGCTTTTGCCCGCGCGGCTTCGCTCCCGCTCATCTCTACTCCACACTACTATACCCAACTCTACCCTACTCTACCCTACTCTACCCTACCCTACCCTACCCTACCCTACCCTACCCTACCCTATCCTACCCTACCCTACCCTACTCTACCCTACCCTACCCTACTCTACACTACTCTACCCTACTCTACCCTACTCTACCCTACTCTACCCTACTCTACCCTACTCTACCCTACTCTACCCTACTCTACCCTACTCTACCCTACTCTACTCTACCCTACCCTACTCTACCCTACTCTACTCTACCCTACCCTACTCTACCCTACCCTACTCTACCCTACTCTACTCTACCCTACCCTACTCTACCCTACACTACCCTAATTTTTATTTTTTTTCCATAAGAACCTTCTCCTCACAATAACAATCACAACAAAAAAAAAAACAGCCAAATCGGTCAAGCCGTTTTCATGCCAAGTCGTGACAACGGAAAACGGGGGTCATTTTTATATATATACATAGATAGATTATCACTAAAGAGACATGTTCAATGTTCAACGTGTGGTTAAGTAAGAGGATCCTATCCGATCCGTCTATCATCAACGTAAGCATGGTTTAAAAACGCGGGCTTGCGGACGGTGAGCAATGGGTAGCTCGCCATCCGACCGTCGGGTAACCGTCCGGACCGAGACCAAGTCGTCGACGGCACGTAGTGTTCCACGTACGCCTCAAGGAGTTCTCAGCAACCGTAGGGGCCTAGTAAGGTCGAAGGCTACTGAAGCCATGGGTGATGCGAAAGAGATCCCCGGAGTCCTGGAAGCATAGCAAAGAAGGAACAGGAGTGGGTTTTTAGTCAGTAAAAGTCTGACACTATCTCGCGTTCCGCCCAAAAGCAGGGGATGTCATTGAATGATTTTCCTACCTAAAAAAAGCATGATTTAAAAGCTTGTGACTTCATTTAACGCAATGTTTGATAAAGAGAGATAACATCATAGAACGACAACGTGAAAAAATATAACCGACTTCAATGATAAAAAACACTGAAAAGTATCAAATAACTTAAATTTTAGAAGTCGGTGTTTCTATAATATTTTAGTCTCTTCGTTATTTAACACCGACTTCTAAAATTTAAGTTATTTGATACTTTTCAGTGTTTTTTATCATTGAAGTCGGTTATATTTTTTTTGTAAAAAGTTTTTTTTATTTTACACTTTTTAGTTATGGTACCACCACTAAAAAGTACCCCTCAGTCAAACTTAAATACCTTATAGTCAGAGCGCATCTCATAACGGTTCTAATTATCCCAAACACGGTTAGATTACATTAATTTACCTTTCGGCTTCATCATCAGATCAGTTCGATATATCCTCTCCCCCTCTTCTTTCAAACAGTCATTAGACTAGATGCTGGAGAGGGAAAGGATATATCGAACTGATCTGATGATGAAGCCGAAAGGTAAATCTTTCAATCAGTCATTAGACTAGATGCTGATAATCCCGGCTGTAGCATCAGGCCAGATTTATGTCAACATTGCAATGAACTTAAAATTTAGTCCTGTTTAAAATGAGTCCAAACACGACTACGGAGTGTAATTTCAAGGTTTGTACTTTTCCTGATGCTCCTGGCTTTAGCATCAGGTCTCTATGTACTTTATTATCGGTGTTCTTTATTAGCAGTACGTTTATCCACACATCGAGCCGTTTTCAATGAGCCTAAACTCGATATATCTGCTGTTTGTTGTCGAGGACTTAGGTACTCTGCAGACTATCCTGACTGCAGCATCAGGTCATGTCTTGATGATCGTGAAACCAAATGTGGCAAATGCCCTATCAAACATCAAAACAATTTACTAAAACAGTCCTTGCCTGTTCGAGTAACTTCTTACTGTTAAGGAGTTGTACCTTCCATCATCAGCCCAGCTACCTGAGATGGTGACGACCATACGCAAACACACAAAATACTTCATAAAATATGCGAAAATCAATAAGTGAGCCTATAAAATTTGAAGGTTGCCCTCGATTTCTCCAAGATCCCATCATCAGATCCTAATTTGGTGATAATGGGACCACCTCAGAACTATCTACTTTCGAACAAAAAAAGAATTTTGAAAATCCGTCTACATTTGGGGGAGTATTCGACGAACAAACATACAAAAAAAAAAAAAAAAAAAAAAACATACAAACAGCCGAACGTAGTACCTCCTTTGGGAAGTCGGTAAAAAGAGAGATAACACCTACGCTCCGTTGGAATTCGGTAATTCCATTACCATTACTCATCATTTCACATAATTTGTTTCAGGAAATAACCTTTATTTATTCTTGCTTTGATTTTAATAGAAACCATCTACAAAATAGCTGTACTTCCATAATTTCTAGAGAAAGAGTGTAATGGGTGATTCTTTGAAACCACATCTCATTCTTCTGGCCTAGATTTTTCTTTACAATTCGATATTTTTATTTAAATATTAGTTTTCCCGGTTTTCCCCCATCACTAAATGTATCAAAGGCACTCATTTGCGCCCAGTAGCTTACGAAACTAAATAGATAGGTACGAAAACTAGGCCAGCCCCCTAGCCAAGTTACAAACGTTTCGCTTGCGTCGAACGCTTCGAGTTGTCCTGACTACGTGACTGAGCGTTGAGGCGACGTCGTTTCCGTACATTTGAAGCTTTCTACTAGCGTTAACTATTGCAGATTAGCAACTTGGCTAGAGGGTCAGATGAATGAGACAATCTCTCGGTTTTCCTAGTAAGGTCGAAGGCTACTGAAGCCATGGGTGATGCGAAAGAGATCCCCGGAGTCCTGGAAGCATAGCAAAGAAGGAACAGGAGTGGGTTTTTAGTCAGTAAAAGTCTGACACTATCTCGCGTTCCGCCCAAAAGCAGGGGATGTCATTGAATGATTTTCCTACCTAAAAAAAGCATGATTTAAAAGCTTGTGACTTCATTTAACGCAATGTTTGATAAAGAGAGATAACATCATAGAACGACAACGTGAAAAAATATAACCGACTTCAATGATAAAAAACACTGAAAAGTATCAAATAACTTAAATTTTAGAAGTCGGTGTTTCTATAATAAGGAGTTGTACCTTCCATCATCAGCCCAGCTACCTGAGATGGTGACGACCATACGCAAACACACAAAATACTTCATAAAATATGCGAAAATCAATAAGTGAGCCTATAAAATTTGAAGGTTGCCCTCGATTTCTCCAAGATCCCATCATCAGATCCTAATTTGGTGATAATGGGACCACCTCAGAACTATCTACTTTCGAACAAAAAAAGAATTTTGAAAATCCGTCTACATTTGGGGGAGTATTCGACGAACAAACATACAAAAAAAAAAAAAAAAAAAAAAAACATACAAACAGCCGAACGTAGTACCTCCTTTGGGAAGTCGGTAAAAAGAGAGATAACACCTACGCTCCGTTGGAATTCGGTAATTCCATTACCATTACTCATCATTTCACATAACTTGTTTCAGGAAATAACCTTTATTTATTCTTGCTTTGATTTTAATAGAAACCATCTACAAAATAGCTGTACTTCCATAATTTCTAGAGAAAGAGTGTAATGGGTGATTCTTTGAAACCACATCTCATTCTTCTGGCCTAGATTTTTCTTTACAATTCGATATTTTTATTTAAATATTAGTTTTCCCGGTTTTCCCCCATCACTAAATGTATCAAAGGCACTCATTTGCGCCCAGTAGCTTACGAAACTAAATAGATAGGTACGAAAACTAGGCCAGCCCCCTAGCCAAGTTACAAACGTTTCGCTTGCGTCGAACGCTTCGAGTTGTCCTGACTACGTGACTGAGCGTTGAGGCGACGTCGTTTCCGTACATTTGAAGCTTTCTACTAGCGTTAACTATTGCAGATTAGCAACTTGGCTAGAGGGTCAGATGAATGAGACAATCTCTCGGTTTCAAAGAATCATCCTAATAACGTCATAATCACTAATATTAGCGGTTACTTGGAAATGTATCCGCCTCGTACATCGAAGGACTGGAACAATTTGAGTGCTGCGGTCTTCCCGTCCGATTACAATTTGGGTGTCTTCAAGGCTAGAGTGAATAGGCTCTTAATAAACTAGTGCGCCTCACCATCAACGATTGCATCACTACTTACTATCAGGTGGGATCGCAGTCAAACACTAGTTTATATCAGATAAAAAAAGAACTTGCAATTTTGTCCTACTTCTTCAATACTAGCATTGACTAAGTTTGACTAAATTATACCTAAACCTACCATAATAATTTTATTATATTCACATTATAATTTTATTTGTTGTTGCAAAACATTTATCCCTGTAAGTACTGATGACATCACCGCAAAAAAACACAAATAAATAACAATTAATATTGTAACCACAAATTACAGCGCTCTTATTCATACAACCCATAATTGTAATGTTTTATTTCATCAACAATATCAATAAGTCTGCCTTAGGTAGGTACCTAAACTTTTTCTTTATGAAACTGAATAAAAGCGACTGTCTCTCTATCTCTAAGCACTACAACCACAAAAAATATAGGTACATAAGTCAATCTACACACAAAGCGCGCTCGAGCAACGCTCACATAAACACCGCTCACGGGCTCGATATCTCTCGAAGCGCCTCGGCCCGCTCGTCGAACAGTTCCGGCTCAAGCGCTCATCAGTGTGCGTCCACCGAGCGTAGGTATAAAAAGTGAAGTACATACTGAGATTGTCTTGCCATAACCCAGTAACTGTAGAATAAGAAGTATCTTATCAACTTTGGAAGTCGGTGTTAAATAACGAAGAGACTAAACTATTATAGAAACACTGACTTCCAAAATTGAAGTTATTTTGTACTTTTCAGTGTTTTTTTTCACATTGAAGTCGGTTTTTTTTTTTTAAGTTGGTTGGCTTTTTATTATCACAGAAATCCTACATCCATGATATGGCCAAACGAAGATTGATATATCATCAAATGTTAACATTTAAACGATCTGGCAAGTTTCAGGTGGTCATAACATTGATGTGGTAAAATCTAAGACTCTGGCCACGACCAATGATATTTCATGAAATTTCAAATAATTTATTAGAATGCCATTGGCCACGCCCGACACGAGGTACACAAGACTGTTTATACGAGTAAAGTAAGTATCGGCCGCTGTCCCGCTAGGTATCTGGGAATAACGTCCATACATAAATACGTACAATTTTAACGGTCAAAGATCGATAATAAATTAATAATTATCAGTCGGAACCGTAACGTGTTTTCCGAAACACGGAGTTATCAGCCTAGGGTGGGGATGGTCACCCATCCACTAACCGACCTCGGTAAGTGTTGCTTTTCCTGAGTATCTTTTTTTTGGTGGGCAAAAATCATTCATTGACAAACCCCGCTCTTGGGTGGAGCGGAAGATAGTGTCAAACTCTTACTGGTTAAAAACCCACCCCGTTTTTTCTAGCCTCTTCAAACCGGGGCTCGAGCTTCTTTTCAAATAACCCTGGCCTGGCAATAGCCTTTGACCCAGCTGGGCCCCTGCTGTTGCTGACAACTCCTTGAGGCGAGCGGGAACAGTGCGCGCCGTCGACGTACCTGAGTAGCTTGGTCCTTTCTTTCTTAGCTTTAAACTTGTATGCTTAATTTACTTATTTATACTCCATATAGGTAAAGTAAGTAGTGGTACACTGGCGGATGTAATGCGACCAGGCATTCTCTACCAGTCAACTTTTGAGGTCAAAAAGACAATAGGTGTTTACAATAAATAATAGATATTATTTCAAATAAAAAAACTTTTTACAAAAAAAAATTAAACCGACTTCAAAAAGTACAAAATAATTTTAATTTCGGAAGTCGGTGTTTCTATAATAGATACCTAATTTTGTCTCTTCGTTATTTAACACCGACTTCCGAAATTAAAATTATTTTGTACTTTTTGAAGTCGGTTTAATTTTTTTTTGTAAAAAGTTTTTTATTTTTCACTTTTTAGTTATGGTAGCACCACTAAAAAGTACCTACCCTTCAGCTAAACATAAATTACCTTATAGCCAGAGTGCATCTCATAACGATTCTAATAATCCCAAGTACGGTTATATTACATGAATTTACCTTCCGGCTTTATCACCAGATCAGTTTGATACATCCCCTCCCCCTTTTCTATCAGTCAGTCATCGACTACACGTATAAACAAAGCAATTATAATTCATTGCTTCATTTTTCAGATATGATTATAACAATGTAGTTTCCCCTACTTACGTGGTAACTTCGCACATTTTTCAAAGATTTTTTTTTTTTTTTTTTTTTTTTTACTTCTTAGTGCCATACCGACAATATACCCTGCCTCGCGTCATTTGACATTTAGTTCATTCCTTTTTCGTGCGCGGTAACTGTCGCATGTGCAGCTGTAAACAGCATCAACGACATGCCTAAAAGGAGCACACAGTCAAAAATTGAGCACTATGCTCAAAAAATCCGAAAATTAGAAGAAAAAGAAAGACAAAGACGAAGATTAACTCGGTTATCATCATCAGATGAGGAAGGTAAGCAAAAATGTATTAATTAGTGATGTGTGGAGGAAAAAATCGGTAGGTACTTACCTATCAGTTTTGTAAATGCTTTGGAATTGACTGCGAGTCAATAACTTTGACATTTTTTCAAAACTAAGACTGCATACTATAAAAGCAGTATTCATTTTAATTGCATCGGGGTTAACTGCGAGTTTTCAACGATGACAATCGTGCACATAATACGTACAATCTAAAAGATATGTTACGTTACCGTGCAACTTAATACAACTACCATAAAATTGGTTATCTTCACAACCTTAATTGCAAATTGTAATTTTAGGTAACGAAGATCTTGATGTGACCTTGGACAAGGATAAAGAAAACGTGCAACCAGTAACACTACCACCCGATTTTGTGCACGAGGTGGAACTGGAATCAAGCGATAACCATCTTGAGGAACATGATACCAAGGAGGAAACCAGCGGGGACGCAGAACCCGAGTTAGACCCTGACCTTCTGTCAGCCCTCGGGGAATCCACGCGGGACTCGCCGGACTATGGAGATAATATCCATAACAATTTATCACAGTTGTGGCTGCCTTTACTAAAGAAAGGAATGGCAAAAGAAACTAAAGACATGCTAATCAAAGATTACCCTACACCAGACAACTGTAGGCTTTTGCAAGCACCAAAATTAAATGCTGAAATTGCAGCAGCAATACCAGACATGGTACGTAACCGTGACAAGGCACTTACAGCATCTCAAAGGCAGCTGGGCACAGGCATCACTGCCATTAATAGAGGTATGGATCTGTTATTAAAAACTGATAACAAAATCCAAGCTTTAAAACATCTAAGCAATGGTTGCCGTCTATTATGCGACTCACACTTCTTAGCAACGCAGGCCCGGATTAAATTAATTACCCCAAGCTTAGACAAAGCCTTTTTAAACATTATAAATGATTCAGAACGTGATGAATCCTTGTTCGGTTCATCCCTATCAGAAAAAATCAAAGCAGCAAAAGCAATAGAAAAGCAAGGCCTTGCCATCAAGAAGACAGTCAAGATTGTAAAGCCGCAACAATCTACTACTCGTCCTCCCTATCAGGGAAACTGGAACCCGCCTCCTCGATTCCAGTCGAACAGGGGGGGGCGGGGTACATACAGGAGGCTGACGACGACAGGGAGTCGACGGCCTTACTCGTCGCCAGCGCAGCCACCACAACGCGCCACGGTGCAGGAGAAACCTCGAGCTCCTGTACAGACTCACCGTTAACACAGGTACATGCGGGTAGACTTACCCGCTTTTATGACCGATGGTGGAATATCACCAAAAATAGTGTTGTTCTCGATTGGTTAAAAAATGGATACCAAATACCTTTTCATACACCTGTGAGTCAGTCAACTATACCTATAAATAATTTATCACAAACCGAAAAATTAGATATGATGAAAGTCATCAATAAATTAAAGTCATCAGGGGCTATCTCAGAGTGCAGCATGAGCCAAGACCAATTTATATCAAAAATATTTCTCACGCCTAAGCCCAATGGTGAAAAGCGTTTTATATTGAATCTAAAACCCTTAAATAAACTAATCGAGAACGAACACTTTAAAATGGAGGATTATCGAACAGCATGCAAACTAATACCACGTTATGGGTATCTTGCCACCATTGACTTAAAAGATGCTTATTTCCTGATAGCCATTAGGCCCTCCGACCGCAAATATTTAAAGTTTCAATTTCAACCAAATAATTCGCTTAAAACTCATACATTTAGATTTAATTGCATGCCGTTCGGTTTATCCGTGGCCCCACGGGTATTCACTAAGATTATTAAGGAAGCTATTGCTAACCTCAGACGTCGCGGTTTTCAATCAGTTTGTTATCTAGATGACATTTTATGTATTGGAGATACTTACGACAAGTGTCTTGAAAATGTAAATGAAACTTTGAAACTACTTGAGTTTCTTGGCTTTGTTGTTAATTATGAAAAAAGTCAGTTAAAACCGCGACAATCCTGCAAGTACTTAGGATTTTGTTATGACACCAAAAATCTTAGTATTGAGTTACCAGCTGATAAGCGCCGTAACATTACAGAGCTGGTTACCAAGTTTACGAAATTGCAGGCATGTTCGATTCGCGACTTAGCTCGCTTTATTGGTATATTAGTCGCCGCTTGCCCAGCCGTGAAGTACGCTTGGGTATACACTAAGTTATTAGAGCGACAAAAATTTCTTGCATTACGTAAGCATAATAATAATTATGATATAAAAATAGTTTTGTCCGATATTATATTAGATGATTTGTTCTGGTGGTCGAAAAATATCGATACAGCACGCAATTTCATGCGACACCCAAATTTCGAAATGGAAATATATACAGACGCGTCGAAATCAGGTTGGGGTTCTGTATTTAGGAACAATCAAATACATGGAAAATGGAAGTCATCAGAAAAGGAATTTCATATCAATTACTTAGAACTGATGGCAGCCTATTTGGGACTTAAGTCATTTACTAGTGATGTAACAAACTGTGCAGTATTACTACGCATGGACAATACCACTGCTATTAGCTATGTGAATCGCATGGGGGGTATTCAATACCCCCACTTAAACGGCTTGGCCAGGTCTCTGTGGAAATGGTGTGAGCAGCGCAATCTTTGGGTATATGCTTCATATGTCAACACCAAAGAAAATCGTGCAGATGCTGCTTCTAGAATAACCAATCCGGACACTGAGTGGTCCCTTTCCGATGACGCTTTTCAAGGCGTAGTAAAAATTTTTGGGCAACCTGAAATAGACTTATTTGCATCTCGAGATAACACTAAATGTGCCAAATTCATCTCATGGAAACAGGACCCTGACGCAGTATCTGTTGACGCATTTACAGCGGACTGGAATACTTTTTTCTTTTATGCCTTTCCACCTTTCTCCTTAATATTGAAATGCCTTAGAAAAATTATAGATGATAATGCACATGGTATATTAGTATATCCCAACTGGCCATCACAACCTTGGTTCCCATTATTGCAAAGTCTCATAGTATCCGAAGTCGTTTACTTGAACCCTAATAAGAACCTTTTGCAATCTCATTTCAGGGAGTATCATCCCCTGCACAAGAGCCTTACCCTGGGTGTCGCGAGGCTCTCCGGCAGGCCTTCAACCGACGAGGTGCCTGTTCAGACTCGGCCACATTGATGCTATCATCTCTCTCGAACAGTACCTTACAGCAATACAATACCTCTCTCAAGCTTTGGTGGCAATATTGTATGATAAACAAAATTAATGTTTTTAAGGCTCCAAAATCTTCTATATTGTCATTCTTAACTTTACAATTTAATAATGGATGTGCATATGGTAGCCTGAACTCACATCGTTCCGCTCTGTCTGTATTTATAGGTAATAATATTGGTTCAGATGAATCTATAAAGCGTCTTCTAAAAGGCGCATACAAACTAAGACCTTCAAGGCCCAAGTATGCCACCACCTGGAATCCCCAGTTGGTTTTAAACTTTATTACGACATGGTTCCCTAACAAGGACCTGACTTTGGAAAAAATCACAAAGAAGCTGGTGATTCTTCTAGCTATCTGTACAGCTCACAGGGTACAGACGCTCTCCCTAATTAAACTGGAGAACATACGCTTTTCAGAAAATGGCATAAAAATCGCAATACTAGACGTCATCAAAACATCTGCACCTGGTAGGGAACAACCTGTTTTGTTTCTGCCATACTTCAAAGAAAACATTCCCATTTGCCCAGCTACAGTACTTGCAGATTATATTTCTGTAACTAAAAATATAAGACCAGCAAGTACAACCAATTTGTTACTAACATACAGACAGCCACACAGACCTGCTACTACACAAACCATCAGCAGATGGATAAAACAAATGTTGTCTGAGAGTGGCGTTGACATTGGTGTATTTGGTGCACATAGCACAAGACACGCGTCTACCTCCGCCGCAAGCTTGGCAGGAGTTAGTATAGAAACAATTCGGAAGACCGCTGGGTGGACTACTTCGTCTAACTCATTTGCCCGGTTTTATAACAGGTCTGTTATAAATGAGGGTGACTTTGCCAGTTCGGTTTGCCTACAATCAGAAGTCTAATCTTGATTATGTTCCCATAATAATATCATAATTATCTAGTTTTAATAAAAAATAATGTTTCATTATATTAAGTTATCAATGTTAAGAGGTTTATATTATGTTTCCTTATTTTAAGAAATAGGTAGATATAGACAGATGTCTATCTGTTGAGGATGTAACAATTATCACAAGACTGATTTGTTTATAAATAAAACTATAAATGTTTGCAACCTTATTGTTTATTCTTCTCTATCCTAAAACTTTCTGACTCTCAACATCTACATTGTTATAATCATATCTGAAAAATGAAGCAATGAATTATAATATATGATCAAACGAACTTCCAAGTGAAGTTCGATCATTATTATAATAGTTGCTTCATTTGAAGATATGGGCTCCCTCCCTCCCTAATACTGATTCCCAGATAAACAGAAAGTTTTGTGTCATACCATTAACTCTAAAAAAAAATGAACTAAATGTCAAATGACGCGAGGCAGGGTATATTGTCGGTATGGCACTAAGAAGTAAAAAAAAAAAAAAAAAAAAAAAAAATCTTTGAAAAATGTGCGAAGTTACCACGTAAGTAGGGGAAACTACATTGTTATAATCATATCTTCAAATGAAGCAACTATTATAATAATGATCGAACTTCACTTGGAAGTTCGTTTGATCATATATTTTACTTGTTACGGCAATTCTGCTATGATTCTATGAGGATCATGAGGTTCATGATCAGATCATAACAATATTTCTATGGGACCAACTTGGAAGCATAACCTTCCAATCAAAAATAAAATTTTTCAAAATCGGTCCACAATTGACCGAGATATCGGTGAACATACATACAAAAAAAAAAATTACATTCAGCCGCACATAGAACCTCCTCCTTTTCGAAGTCGGTTAAAAATGAAGTAAGTAGATATAAATTAAGTGGCTTATATAAATAAAAATCATCCTAACATCCTCCTTGTTCATCCAATAGCGATTACATAAATGATAAAATTAGAAGTTGTGCGTATAAATGACACATAAAATCATTGAGCACGCCACAATTATGGCGGTAAGCCCCCTCTTTGAGGCGTGGCTGGATAGACCTCACGGCGTCCTTACCTTGCGTATGACGCAGCTCCTTACCGGACATGGCACGTTCGGAAGGTTCCTGCACCGGATTCGTGCGGAAGTGACGCCCGGGTGTCGCCACTGTGCGGAACGCCCGGAGCACACGGTGGAGCACACAGTCGAGGTGTGCCCTGCTTGGGCGGAGCATCGCTGTGCCTTCGTGGGAGCGATCGGCGGGCGGCGGAGACCTCTCGGGCCGGGCCTTGGTTCAGGCCATGGCCTGGAACGAAGAGGAGTGGCAGGCGGTCGCCTCCTTCTGCTGCTTCGCAGAAGGGTAAGGTAATACTAGCAAAGGAGGACGCCGACCACATCAGGCAACGGCGCTGTCGCCGCCGCCGGGATTTCAATCATGATTTCCGGCCATCGTAGACGCGGCCTTGCGGACGGCGCGCTATGAGTAGCTCGCTGTCTGACCGTCCGGTAACTGTCCGGAACTCCGGACCGAGCCCAAGATATCGATGGCACGCACTGTTACCGCGCGCCTCAAGCAATTGTTAGCAACAGCAGGGGCCCAGCTGGGTCGAAGTTTACTGGAGCCAGATTTAGTCCGAAGGGTAGCTCGAGCCCCGGCATGAAGGCACGAAGGAATGGGGTGGGTTTTTAGTCAGAAAGAGTCTGACACTATCTGCCGCTCCACCCAAGTGCGGTGGTAGTCATTGGATTATTTAACGCACCATAAAAAAAAACAAAAGCATTTTTTTCATTGTGCCACAATAAAACACAATAATTCAATATATTGCTCACTTGTTTCGTTTCAATGTCACGACGAAGCTCAGGGGAAGGCCCGACGATATACCAAAATATAAATTCTGTGTTGTCTTACAATAATTTGAATTTCTACCAAATGGTAGAAATTACAAAGAAAATTCTTTAAAATCTCATTCAAAATAGTTTTTTTTTTGTTCTAGTATGTTATAGTTATATTGCTTGTTTTTTTTTTTTTAATTTTGCTTACTAAGATATAAAAATACCTGGGCTAAGGGCTAAAATATACAAATTTCACTAAAATCCCACAAGACTTCTACCGAGATTTTGGTAAAATTGTTATTTTATTTTTAAGCTCTAAGCAAGCAACTGTCTCTTGCGTGGTTCTCATCCTCGAATATCCCGAAATTCTCAATAAATAATAATGTAAGTAATCTTGTAGGATTGACAAGATTGTTACAGGAATGAGTCGTTAATGGTTTTCGTTCACTTAATACTCGATTTATCGTGCTCGATCAACAATAATTGATATTCGATTACTTGGGTGCCATCTAGCTAGCTTTTACAGGACACACTGCTTTTTTATCTAGCGAGTACCTCTAATTAAATTCGTAATTTAAATTTTATGTTGTATCTCATATTTTAAAGCCTTTTATTTAAATGTGTAGTTACTTTAAAGAACAGTACTGATTAAAAAAACTTACTAATTTATGTGAAATATTTATTTTGTATCTTTTCCTAAGTAACAATACGTTAAAGTGTAACATTTAATTTTGTTTTGAATTCATTAAATTAAATATTTTTCTTTAAAAAACGTTAGTTTTTACTATATATACAATTTTGTAGTTTTACTTTATCTATACTTATAACAAAAACTGTAGAAGTGAAAACTCAAAAATTACTGCACAGATTTTCAGGCGGTTTTTACCACTCGATAGCGTGATTATCGAGAACGGTTTTAGTACATAATTTGTTAAGTTTTTGTATTTATTACTGTGTACATTAACCCTTCAGATACCGTCAATTAGAGACAAAATAGTAAGACAATATATGCGCGGCCACCGGTGGTCGCTTGGGGATTCATGAATTAATGATATTTGTTGAAGATGTCGGGAAAAAAATAAGCCGAAAAGAGAACCGTATTACCCCGAATTTAACGCGAACGAAGCCACGGGCAAAAGCTAGTATAAGTAATATTTTAATATTTGCACGCCAACCTAATGGCAAAATGTGTCATTGCGCTAAAAATATATATTAGATATATTGACAAGTTTTAAACCCGTTTTTCAAATAAATAACTTTGGCTGTATTCATTTCACGGTTAATTGTGAGTGAAGGTCACCACTTGAATTACATCTATACACAATATATATATATAATATGTAATATTATGACGAGGTAGACTAAATGTAGGTATGGTGTGTGATGAATGAATGTATCGCTAACTGTCCGACTACCTATAAATAAACATTATTTTACCAAAATGGTAAAAAATCAGTTTGATGGCAACATTATTTACCGCAAATTCCCGCTATCTGTATGTTGTTCTATTTATAATACCAAAATTCGCACTGCCAAACGCAACAAGACGCACGTCATAACAGTAGATTATGGGCTTTATTTTTCATGAAATAAGGTTGAAAATGGCGAAATAGTAATGAACCGGGTATATATATTTGATCAACATATACTATAAAATTTGCGATAGCTGCTAAGGAGTTGTCTCAATGACTCAATGGTTTCCAATTCGTTTATAAATTCACGATGGTTTTTCCTTCAGTTATTATTTAGCTTGTGGTGAGGGCAGTTGTATGACTCTAAAAAGTGTATTTTCTCACAAATAAGAAGTGATTTTTATAATCCTGTTCAATATTGCAGAGGGTGAGTAATACATACTACTAGATCTCATATTTATTTATGTGATTTTTAAAAAAGAATATGTTTTAATGATTTCATCATGAACAAAGTATTTTTCAATACACGTAATCGAAAACCCGCTCTTATCCGACCGCTTTTAATCACGCAATAGACTGTTTTCCGCACTAGTGCAGTAGAATTGTTTTGCTGTTTTTTGCAACGGATGGTAACTACGAAAACCTTCATGCGCGAGACCGACTCGCACTTGACCGGCTTGTGTTGTATTTGTATATTATTGTTTGCTTTCATTGCTGGGCACATTCATAAATAACAACATACTAATAAAACAAGATTATTGTTAGCTAGTTGATGATGAAATACATTGAAACTTTAAGTAGGACATGAGACAAAGGAACACAATTTCATATTTATTTATTTATTTTATATCTACTTTATTGTACATCATTACACATAATAAAAGAGAAACTAAAATTAAAACACATACATACAGCACCTGTTTGTTAGCTGATCCTTTATTTCAGACAGTGTCAAGGTGTCAAGAGCTAACTTTTTGACTGGCCTGTTGGTCTAGTAGTTAGTGGCCCTGACTTCTATGCCGGAGGTCGTGGGTTCGATTCCCACCCAGGACAAATGTTTATGTGCTGAGCATGATCATTTGTTTTGTGTCTGGGTGTAATTGATCTATAATATGTATGTATTTAGAAATATATAAGTATGTTTATCATTTGCCTAGTACCCATAACACAAGCTCTGCTTAGCTTGGGACTAGACGGCGTTGAAAAAAAAAAAACTCGCCACTCGTTCGTGCGCTTTCTGTGCTTATGCTCTTCTGACTCTAACACCAGACGTGCGACTTGTTTGCTAGGAGATGGATAGATGTGTGTCGTGAATGTCTAGGTTTTGTGAGAGGATGGATGAAAACAACAATCAAACCTTGTCTTATTCGGTCTTGTGGGATATTTTATTTTATTTTAGTGGTAGTGCATATGTTTTATTTTTTTCCTTTTATTTCTTAGTTTCTGTACAACGCATTAGTTTAGGGTTTAGGCTGTAATATTGTACAAGTAAATTGTAGATAAATAAATACAATGGGCAGCCTTAACGCATTCATAGACATTGTTACATCATGATTATGAAATCATGATGTAATAATGTCTGTATGTGTGTTTAAAAAAAAAATCCAATTTATAATTCAAAATATTAAAAAAAAAAAAAATTTCATTGGATTAAATCAGCTTAGATAGTTTTATTTATTATCATTTTCTTTGATTGTTTGAATTGCGTGTTTAACCCTTCAGATACCGTCAATTAGAGACACAATAGTAAGACAATAGATGCGCGGCCACCGGGTGTCGCTTGGGGATTCATGAATTAAGAGGAAAATAAACATTGTACTTTCTTTTCAATCGTGAACTTACACACATTACATTATGTAACTCAATGTGCAACCTGCACATTGAATTTTAGAAAAACAATATAAGCATTGTTTCTGACTGTGTGACAGTTTCGATAAAACACATAAAATTAATTGAATTGTGTTAAGCCAAAGTGTCGAAAAATAATAATAGTTACGTCTGGCCTGTTGGTCTAGTGGTTATAAGTGACTGCTATGCCGGAGGAGGTCATAGCTTCGATTCCCATCTAAGACAAATGTTTGTATGATGAGCATGTATGAATTTAGAAATATATAAGTATGTTTATCAGTTCTCTAGTATCATAGCACAAACTCTGCTTAGTTTGGGAATTACTATATTATAAAGAAAACTCTTCAGAAAATTAAAGTCAATGGCCAGCTGTCGAGAAATTGGTAGCTCGCCGTCTAGCCGTCCGGTAACCGTCGGGTCCGGACTGAGGTCGAGGTGTTCCACGTGCGCCTCAAAGAGGTGTCAGCAAAATCGTAGGAGCCCAGCGGGGTCAAATCCAACTAGAGCCATGAGTTGTGCGAAAGAGAACCGCGGGGCCCTGGAACCAAGGCAAAGAAGTAGCAGTGGGCTTTAGTCACTAAAAGTCTGACACGCCCTCTCGATCCGCCCAAGTGCGAGAGAAGTCATTGGATGATTTCCCACCTAAAAAGTCAATTTCTATTGCATTACAGCAAAGTTCCTCTGAGGCTCTGACAGTAGAACCTAAATTGAGATAGGCATACATAATATCGGCATTGTATTAACGGGGTTTCCCCGATTATACAATGGCTACACAATAGCGATTGGCCGAGGCTGGGCCCACATGTAAACGTAGCAATATAATATATAACATGCCTATCTCACTGGGGAAAACCAGCTAATACAGTCCTGTTGATTGTATGACGAATTTTATTTGAAAAAGGATTCTTTTTATTTTCATTTCTTTCAAACTTAAAATTATTCATTTCACATAGGCCTACATGGGCACTTATAAAACGTCAGAAGCTAGTGCACCGTTCCAATTGGTCGTTTGATCGTTTCCTATGGAGAAGAACCGGCAAGCACCATAGCTACTCTTTAAAAAAAAATGATTCTTTGCTTGATAAAGGTTTTTGTAATTGTCACACTAGAAAGCAATTCAATTGAAGTGGGATATAATTATGTCATTTTATCATCATTTTCTTATTATTATTTTTATCATTTTTAATGTGAAGTACTATTGTTAAAGATAAATATAAGTACATTACTATTTTTAGTTTATGCTAAACCTGAATATAGTATGTTTTGAATCAGTAGTTGAATGGATTCCAATAGTTTTTACACCATGTTGTATTATTTTCCAAAAATATTTTAAAAGGTCACAAGTTAGACACCACGAACTTTAAGTACAACACGGGTTACGGCAAGTCATAGCGGGTATTAGGCGCCATCAAACTGCTGGGCGCAAGTGCAAAGCAACCCTTTTGTCGCCTGGGTGACCCGGTGATCTTACACTTTTGCTTGGCTTAACAAGCTTATAATTTTGTGATTTTTCATGATACCTACAGTTTTGAAATTTCGTACATAGATCCTTTACAAGACACGTGTTTTGGATTTTGCATATACTAAAACGTATGTTGTAAACATAATCATATCATAATTTATATGTTGCTACGTAGGTAAAGCGTATTTAATTCAACGATGTAAGAGATAAGATAAACACGCTATTTTAAGCCGGGTTCAGCCCGACAGTGTTGCCAGATGTACCTAACATAGGTATATCAGTTGAGCACCACATAATTTAATTTTTGAAGTGACAAACAAACCAGTTTTTACCCCAAACTGCTACCGTGCGGGGATTTTTTCCGAATTCCAAAACTTGTAGAAAATATGGTCAGTACCTACTGAGATTCACATAGTTATTGTACACCAAGATGATAATCTAATATGAGAATTAAATTTAAAAACATACAATTGGCAACCGTATCGCATTCCCCGATATCTTCCAAGTAAAATAAAAAATATGCCTCCATGCAAAATAATATGAATGCTATATTATTTTGCAGGGAGGCATATTTTTTATTTTATTCATAGGTATCACGCACGCCACCTATTTCTCACGAAAGATCAGATTTGACCTGATAGTAAAATGAAGCGATAAGTTCTGGACTCCTACTGAAAAATGTCTAACGAAAAACCCAAAGTCACCTTGCCGGACATAGATCAAATCACAACAGGATGTAAATTATGGTGTATGCAGTGTGAGGCAGAATGAGCGGCTCAACGGAGAGTGGCGCGGCAGCGGCGGCAAGCGCAGGTGCACCGGTGGTGCGGCTGGGCATCGGCGCGGGCGCACGCTATGAGCTGGACGAGGAGGCGCTGCGGCGCGTGCTGCTGCGGAGCGACGTGCAGGACCTGCCCGTTGTCGTGGTCAGCGTGGCCGGCGCCTACCGCGGCGGCAAATCCTTCATCCTCGACTTCTTCCTCAGATACCTCACCGCGCCTGTGAGTACTCACTACAACCTCTGTTCATCTACCTTTCAAATACAATCCTATCTAAACAATGATATGTGATAGCCTTCCAGTCAGCTGAGTGGTGAATGGCTGGGTGAAGAGGACGAGCGGCTGAAAGGGTTCCACTGGAGAGGCGGCGGAGAGCGGGACACCACCGGCATCCACCTGTGGCCGGAACCCATCATCACCACCCTGGAAAACGGCGAGAAGGTGGGTGAATCATATAAATCTTGGAACTTGAAGTCAACCACATATAAAATAAACACTAACCCTCGGTCATGTTCGGATCAATTTAGACAGCTACTATTTTCCATGAAGACTTGGTCCTTTCTCATTCGTTCGCGCCAGTAACAGGTCATGTTTACAGCCTGCTGTTGGGACGAATCTTTTTGCCTGAGTCTGATGCTCACTTTAGTCCTTAGTGACAGGACTTTTCCAACTTTTGCTTAGAAAATAAGGGCGAGAAGGCCACGAAGCTCGGTTGACTACGAGATCATCATCTATCCATGTGGTTGCAGGTGGCCGTGCTGCTAATGGACACGCAGGGCACTTTTGACTCGGAGAGCACCATCGGACAGAACTCCACCATCTTCGCGCTGTCTACCCTCATCTCGTCCGTGCAGATCTACAACTTGCACGCCAACATCAAGGAAGATGATTTACAACACTTACAGGTTATTATAGATGCTCATAATCATTTGACTAGCTGCTTACCCTACTAACTTAGGGTTGGTTACCATAGTTTAGCCAGATGTAATTTAATAACAGTATTTTATACAGAGAGACTGTATATAATCTCCACAACCTAATTGCTAGGTAACCCCTAGGTGGAACTATGTAGGTCTGAACCCCTAGCCAAGTCGAGTTCGAGTCGACCACGCCACTGATCACTTTGTTCTGACATCATCTCAACGCTCAGTCACGTGGTCAGAACGAAGGAATCGGAGGCATGGCCGACTTGAGGCGTTGGACGCAAGAGAAACAAAATGGTCGTAACTTAATCATGGTTTTGTGATAACGAAGTAATTGTTTTACTGTCAAGACAACTCAATCAACAATCAAATTCACCCACCTGGGTATTATAGGTGGAGCAGGAATGTTTGAAAGAACTACCTTGGCCCTGGAACGGCAAAACCTCAAGGAACGCAGGAGGGTTTAGTCAGCGAAATTCTGACATGATTTCTTACACAAAATTAATGCTCGTTTGGCCATATCTTTGATGTAGGATTATTATTTATTTATTTATTCAATCATTATCCAAATGATCTGGCCAGTTTTACTTGGCCATATTATGAGGTGATCAATTTCCAAGACCACGACATAGATATTCTTTTTCATGAAGACGGATTGGTCTTGGGTGTATAGATTCATATCCACATTGTTTCTGTGTGCGTAAGTTATTTTCTATTACACTGAGCGCTCCAGCACACACACTTGCAAAACCAACCACGACAAGATAGAACAACTGTAGCAGAAACTAAGTGGTCTGATCTGATGAGTAAACGGCTTTTTTGGTATCTGCCAGCTGTTCACGGAGTACGGCAGGCTGGCGTGCGACGCGGAGGGCAAGGCATTCCAGACTCTTCTGTTCCTGGTGCGGGACTGGATGTGCCACTACGAGCACGCGTATGGATTCGACGGCGGTGCCGAAATACTCAGCAAAAGACTCCAGGTAATACAGCAATCCGTGTTATTCACGGCTTATTAGATGGCATACAACGATCTAGGTCACTCTGACGCCTAAGGCTGGAAATATTCAACAGAGCGATTGTAGCCACCACGCAGTATAGCGCGTGAATGCGTGCTTTAACGTTGCTTGTACGTATCTCCGTTTGTATACAAACCACGCACAGTCCAACACAGAGAAAATACATCCACGCACGTTCATGCAGATCATGCGCCTACACGCGGAGAAACACGTGCACACACGCGTCAGAGCCTACGTGAATGTACAGAAACGCAACTACACGCGTAATTGCGTAAAAAGCACGATGATGCAGATCTGCACTCCCGCAGTACCCGCGCACGGCATAGGTGCGTTGACATGCAACATGCAGCGTGATGCGTGGCAGTGTGGTAATCGCCTTACCGTGGCCCTGGCCACAAGACCTGTGTTCCTTCAGTTGCTAAAGGAAGACAGGTGGGTTTTAATCATTAAAAGTGAACAGATGCTTCACTTTTAATGATTACGCCATTATTTATTTATTAGGAGAACCAACAGCTACAACAAAAGGATAACAATAGTATAGTAAACATACAGCCAATTACAGGTTCTCACGGGTAGAAATAGTTCAAATAATAGAAAGCTTACGATCACTATAGCACATAAAAAAGGAGACATAAGTAGTTAAATATAATTAAACATCCCCTAAAGTATAATCAGCACTATGCATTTTTGAAAAATTTGCCATTCAGCTGAGTGCATGCAGAATAGGTTTTTGTATTCTCCTTACAACTTTACCAGACCATTAAAGTCCTTACTCGCTCGCACTATTATAATTATGATCTATGCTATGTATAAAATAAACAAATAAAAAGAGCCTTTTTATACCATGCTATGTATATGCAATTATTATTATTTATGTTGCCAGTCGCACCCAAACCAGAATGCAGAACTGCGCGAGGTTCGCGAGCACATTAACTCGAGTTTTGAGCAAATCAAGTGCTTCCTGATGCCTCACCCGGGCCTGAGCGTCGCTGATAAGAACTTTGCTGGATGCATTCGTGGTCAGTATGACTTGGACAGCTTTCATATTTTCAACTCAAACATTAATCAGTGAGTTAAATTCCATTGGAAAATAGGCTACGGTAAAACCTCCTGGCAGTTAACCTTTTCGACGCCAATCTATATGTATAATACGCGATGTGTCCTCCAGCGCCACGCAGCAAATGTAAAAAAAAATATTTTCTGGTGTTTTTGTTTCTATTGAATATAAAACAAACAAGAACTTATTATGTGTGAAAAAGTAAAAAAAAATATGGCTTATAACAAGGCAATTTTCCATAAAAACAAAATAAAAGGTCTTGTAAAATTCGTTAATTTATTTTATACTATTATTGCTTCTAATCAAGTAGTGGCGCTGAGGGCACGAAAACCTCGAACTTGTATACAAGTGATTGGCTTTCAAAAGGTTAGGCAACTGGAGAAATGAGGATGCCACATTATCAAAGTGCAGCTATATAGAATTATGAAGCTGGAGCGGGAGCTCATTCATTTTCAATTAACAGCTATATAAAAATCCGCCTTTTCCGGATAGACTAGCCAGTTTAACCGGATATTCAGGAAATAAGACCGGACACCCTAAAGGAACTAAATTGGGCACGCGTGGGCCACATACGCCGACCGCGGCGCGTCGGTCTCCATACATTTTATATAGCAACTTGACTTGTAGAGCTACAAGTACATTAGACCCACGCTACGCGACTGACGCGACACGACTCTACGTACGACTCACGCGTCGTATCGGTCTAATGTAGTTCCGCTTTAATTTTTTGTCGTAACTCGCAATACTTATACCACCTCAATATCGTTTTTAGTAGTAAATATAACTATCGGCACGGATCTTGAGCACTCGGCGTCAGAGTGGGGATCGCTTTGCGCATTCCATACATAGGCGAGCCAATCATCGTCGTTGTTAGATACATGCAGCAAACGCAGGAACGAATCACGAGTGACGTCTATGATGCGATGGCGCGGTGAGCCAATCACTGACGCTCCCCGCCCCCGTGTCCCACTTCGTACCACTAAAGAGACCGAATATTTGACTTCTGCGCAACTTGAAGCCAGCGCTCAAGATCCGTGCCGGTAGTTATAAAGCCTGACTGTTCGGTTGTATCCGGATGCTTGACAACTCTTAAGTGCGGGTACTTCAAGTTTTTTATTCTTAATTTAAATACCGAAAATATTTCCAGATTTGACCCAAGACTTCAGATCAGCACTGCTGCAGCTGGTACCGTCGCTGTTCGACTCCGCGCATCTGACTCCCAAGCTCGTCAACGGCGAGCGAGTCCGGATGCAAGACTTGTTCGACTACTTTCAGCAGTACGTCGATATCTTCAACAGCGATGAAGTACCTAAGGCAGTCACCATCTTTAGGGTAATTCATTCGAGAGTACTCACACCTTTGAAGAACAGATGGTCTCTTTGATCATGCTCTTGCAATAATTCAAATTCTTCGCAATTTTATTAGGAGCGGTGCCTAATTAACGGACATACTCGTACTTACCTGGTTTGGCACTTCAACAATGACACAATAGATAGATCCATTCTGATTTTATTGGTTTAGTTCTGATGCCAGATGTGGCTGCGGAGAAGAGCATTACTCCTCGCGTACCTGGCTTCCTCACTTACAACAGTACCCCTAGCCAAGTTGCTAATCTGCGATAGTTAACGCTAGTAGAAAGCTTCAAATGTACTGGAATGACGTCGCCTCAACGCTCAGTCACGTGGTCAGAACAAAAGAATTGGCGGCAAGGTCAATTCTAAGCGTTCGACGCAAGCGAAACGGTTGTAACTTGGCTAGGGGGGTTGTAGTGTGGTGTGTAGATAGTTGGAGCTAATTGTTTGCACTGGCAGGCGACAGCGGACGCGTGCCTGATGGCGGCGGCGCGAGCGGCTCGCGTCGTGTACGTGGCACGCATGGACGCGCTGTCGGGCGCCGCGTGCAGCCTCACCGCGCGCGCGCTGCGGGACACGCACGCCGCCGCGCGCGCCGCTGCCGCGCAAGCCTACCAGCAGAAAAGGAAGCTCGGCTCGCAAGAAGACGCCGATGCCAAACTTGAAGACCTCCTCAAGGTATGTCTGTCAGCTGTAGCGTTAAAAAAAAGAAAAATCACCACTTGTACACGTATAATTTTGCATTTTTAAAAAAACAACATAGAAGAAATTATAAAAGGAAATAAAAAAATTCGGCGACTTTATATATATAAAAATAGGGTTTAAGTAAGGTGGCGAGATGGATATATAAAAAAAAATAAAAATTTATAATTTGGAAGATGTGCCTATAGGTACGGGATTGCAATCACGGGACCTCAGACGCGGACTCGTAAGCTATCAAAGAAATCGGTTCATTCCGCAACCTTTTTACACGAATTGCTGTGATTATACATATAAAACAGATGGCGTAAAAAAAACTACTCAAATATTACTTGCTACTACTGCTATAGAATAAGGAAAAATAGGGATCATGAAAACTTCACGTGGAGTGACGTCACGATGTCCACCGGGGTTTTCTCTAGTATCGTCATGCGCCAGTTGGCGCACGCACTTATAAATTGCAGTGGGCTGTACTGTCCACTTCTGTGAATTTCTATCTCTATGTCCAGAATGCTCCAAGAATACTCCGAGAATACTCGAAGAACCGATTGATAAATAATCGGTTCTTTATATTCACAAACACAAATCGGTTTTTTTATTTACTATGGAGTTTCGCAAAACATTTCGCAGTTAGATTATTACTTATAATCACATTTGCTTTTTAATTCGTGTTCATAAAGCACTTTTTCTCAGAAAATTTCGTCGCCGAATCACAAATAAAATTTTTCCTTGTCAAACCTCCAAATTTTCCTATTCTAAGTTCGAATCAAAAAAAAAATATTAGAAAAAGGTAAACTAACGCGAACGAAAAAGTTTTTATTTAGCTAAACGAATTAAGCAACATGATAATGCTGCAATACCCCCTTTCTAAGAAAAAAAGGACGAAAGTACGAGTGAGAAAAAAAATAAACTGGAACAGACATAGACAACAGTAGGAATCATTTCTGAATGATACGATATCGAAGTGCAATAGATACTGAATAAACACGGAGGCCTCCACATCTAAACGTTATCCACGCAAACTCACGACATCTCAATTACGACTATGGAGAATATGAAAGAAAATAACGAACTCAAAAATCAAAATGTATACTGTCCAATTAGAGTCAAACACTAACCTACCACATCCTAACAACTATGAAGAACAATTAGGGAACTATATATTTAAGTAAAGCTAGCCTAACTTAACATAAGACTAAACTATTACCTAGCAACAACAAGAAAAAAATCCGGGGATTATACATCTAATTAAAGCTAGCCTAACTTAACATAAGACTAAACTATTACCTAACAACATTAAGAAATTTACGTCAACACGTAAAGTCCAACCTTAGTTAAAGAAAAGAAAAAAATTGGACAAAAAAAACAAACAACTAAGTTTGAAATAGTTAACTTAAGTCAATTAAGTCAAAGAAAAAATTCAAATTGATTGTTAAATGACAAATCATTTGTGTTAAACAAAAGAAATAAAACAACCTAATTACGCAGGCAACCTAAGAACGCAGGTTGACATAACATAAAAATAAATAAATGTCATTATTAACGGATAATTTAAAAAGTTTTTAACTTAATTAAAAAACTTATGCAAAGAAATATGCCATAAACCAAAGAGGAAAAGGTGTTACAAAGCAAATGTTAATGATAAAATGGAATAAAGAGAATTTAATCCAATTTATTTTAAGATATCTTTGATATGATATTGTCCGGAGTGGACTGAATCACAATCCTGTAGCAAATAGGTGGTCCTAGAAATTACTCTTATCACGCGGCACTTAATAAAACGTGGAGCAAGCTTCCCAGAAAAAAAATCATTTCCAGAAGACTTGGAAAAGTTCCTTCTCCATACAGTATCGCCAACATTCAGAGTGATAGCTGATCGATTAGAATTATATGCGCGAGAGTTACGGAGGAAAGCTAAAGAAAGATTATCAGCAACCTTTGCATAAACTTCGTTGAGAGAAGATAGGTTTGAAGCATGTCGAGCCCGACTGTCTGCCAAATTAGAGCTTCGAGTCTGACTATATACACGACCGCTATCCATAAGGACCTCTCTACCAAACATAAGAAAGTTAGGCGTAAAGCCAGTAGCTAGATTAACACAAGAATTGAGGTAAAGCTTAACTTTAGGTAACATTTTAGCCCAACTTCTTTGGTTCTCACCAACCAAAATACCTAAACACGTAATAACACTTTGGTTGTATCGCTCAACCGTATTTGCTTGGGGTGTATAATATGGCGTAAAAGTAGGTGATTGAATATGGAAAGATCTGAGAAAATTAAGGAATTGATTACTACGAAAAACTGTAGCGTTGTCGCAAAGAATAGTACGCGGAACCCCAAAATTAAAGAAAATCTCAGACTCTAACGCTTTTATAACAGAAAGAGCGTTAATCTTTTTCAGAGAAACTAGCCATACATACTTCGAAAATACATCAACCATAGAAAGGATATATTTATAACCATAATAAGCACAGGGCAATGGACCAATTATATCGATAGAAATCATCTGTAAGGGCAAGGAAACCTCTTTAGGGTAGCACATCTGACCGCGAGGTTGCGTGTTCGAAATTTTATAGGCTTTACAAACCTCGCATTGACTTAACGTCGAAGTGACGTCACGGAACATATTTGGCCAGTAGAACAACTCCCTAAGTTTTAGATACGTTTTAGTAACACCGGGATGTATCGAAGGAAAACTATTGTGAATTTCCCAAATAGCGTCTGGAACCTTTTCAGCTGGTAACACCACACGCCATGGTTCAGAAGATAAAGGATTAGAAACAGGCATGCGTCTCATAAGGATACCATTGTTTATAGCGTATGCTGGGAACATTTGTGGCGAGTCTCGAGCACCTATATAAATCTTCTTATACCAACGGTCATTAGTGTGTTCAGGACCCTGGTCAAACGACACAGGATTAGCATGGATCCTGGATAAAACATCGGGGACTTTATGTTGCAAACCTTTACGATGCACACGAACCTCATTAACAGAAGAAACTTGAGGGGGAGAGTGCTGAAC
The DNA here is from genome assembly GCA_949319445.1 of Mythimna lalbum. Classification (NCBI taxonomy): domain Eukaryota; kingdom Metazoa; phylum Arthropoda; class Insecta; order Lepidoptera; family Noctuidae; genus Mythimna; species Mythimna lalbum. The sequence continues at coordinate 27,553,352 of OX439345.1, read as the reverse complement.
AGAAGGGATAAACATATTACCGTCAATATTTTTATCAAAAGCCTGACTCAAAATAGACGTCAAACCGAATTTATTCCAAAATTCGATACCTAAAATAACAGAAGATGACATCGAACTTGCCACTAAAAACTGATGAATAAAAGTTTTACCATTAAATTTAACAGGAAGATATACAGAACCAAGAATATCAATCGGTGAATTATTAGCCGATATAACACGGGGACAAGCTTTTTTTGATGTCAAAGAAATACCAAGTTGCTGAATAAAATTATCGCTAATAAGTGACATCTGAGCACCAGAGTCAAGTAATGCTTTAACGACTCTACCGCATAATAATACTTCTATAAACGGTCGGTTATCAAATGAATCTGAAGTAAACACTGGGGATACTGTACGGGAAGAAGCGTATCGCCAGTGGTTTTTACATTTTTTTGGATTACATTTCGGACATTCTCTAGTAATAAATCCAAGAGTACGACACTTAAAACAAATCATGCCTGTAATCTCTGGGCAAGAGCGGTAAGAATGACCAATTTTATTACATTTTAAACAAAGCTGAGACTGACTACAACTAGGACAAATCCGAGGCTTACTAGTTGTTGGTTGATAGGAAGTTTTGTTCGGCCTGGGTTTTGGTGAGTTAACAGCCTGAGAAGTTGACTGGTCGGCAACACAATTGAGACTGGCTACCGCCTTTGAAGGTTTTAAAAGGGACTCGAAATGAGTAACAGCTTCGATTAAATTATTAATGTCATGAAATCTCTGGATGGATAAGCAAGGAGTGTATTTTGGCAACATATTGTGAGTAATGATTTGCAACAACTCCGGTTCTTCGATAGGCTTATACAGTTTTGCATTTAAATAAGAGACTTCGATAATAAATTCTCTAATCAATTGATCCGGTCTCTGCTTAAGGTTACGGATCTCCTGGCTGGTCTTAAATTCATAATCTGTCGTACCAAAGGTATTAAAAAAGGCTTCTTTGATCTCAAAGAAGGAAAGACCCGGACGACGGATTGTCCTAAAATATTTAAGTGCGACACCTGATAAGACTTCATGGAATCGCTTGACTAAATATCCCTCAGACAAATTGTCGGCCTCCCTGCATTCTTCTATACTCGTGAAAAATTCCCGAACGCAGGTCTTTCCATCGAAACTAATCTTCCACTTAGTAAGAGAGAACTGCCTGGTAAATTGTAGGCATCCATCAGATCTTACTGGTGAAGGAACGACACTTTGTGATGAAGCGCGAGAAGCTCTTGGCGGAATAGGAGGAGGTTGTGGTCGCGAAATGATGGGACTATCACGACATGGTGTCTCACCAATAGGGAACCCCTCTTCTGACATGATGCAACTAATAAAGACCTAATAACGAATGAAAGAACAGACTAAAGTCGATTAAATCCTAGCGAAAAAATAGGCACGGCATGAACAACTGGACAAAAATAATCCAGCAAACAGCAGTCAGCAAACGCCAAGCTAGAAAGCAAAAATATCGGCTAAATAACCGTTCATACAAAGCTTACCTTGAAAACCGAAGCCTATACATTCACACGTCACCATATATACCCTACGGGTTCTAACTACCGCTAGCTAAGGATATGGAATAAAAATCAGGAAACCTATCGTTATATTTGCTGCGATAAGTGGATAAAATAAAAGGCAGTTATGTGTTTTATAGTTCACAAAATTATTTTTCATTAAAAATCATTACATTTCATGAAAAAATAATATGTCATGGAAAAAAACAGCTTCAAACATCTGTACTGGTGGTATAAATCCTATAATACCCTTCTTGAATGGAAGAATCCACGTCCTGAAACCAATAAGCTTAAGAATAATTAGCTCCCAGAGGGAGTGACCATTCTCAATAAGGCAAAAAAAAAATTCTTTATGTAGAATCGTTTAAATTTTTAAAGTTATTAAGTAAAAACACTTACTTCATGTTAGCCGGAGAGCCATTTTTGTAGCGTTAAAAAAAAGAAAAATCACCACTTGTACACGTATAATTTTGCATTTTTAAAAAAACAACATAGAAGAAATTATAAAAGGAAATAAAAAAATTCGGCGACTTTATATATATAAAAATAGGGTTTAAGTAAGGTGGCGAGATGGATATATAAAAAAAAATAAAAATTTATAATTTGGAAGATGTGCCTATAGGTACGGGATTGCAATCACGGGACCTCAGACGCGGACTCGTAAGCTATCAAAGAAATCGGTTCATTCCGCAACCTTTTTACACGAATTGCTGTGATTATACATATAAAACAGATGGCGTAAAAAAAACTACTCAAATATTACTTGCTACTACTGCTATAGAATAAGGAAAAATAGGGATCATGAAAACTTCACGTGGAGTGACGTCACGATGTCCACCGGGGTTTTCTCTAGTATCGTCATGCGCCAGTTGGCGCACGCACTTATAAATTGCAGTGGGCTGTACTGTCCACTTCTGTGAATTTCTATCTCTATGTCCAGAATGCTCCAAGAATACTCCGAGAATACTCGAAGAACCGATTGATAAATAATCGGTTCTTTATATTCACAAACACAAATCGGTTTTTTTATTTACTATGGAGTTTCGCAAAACATTTCGCAGTTAGATTATTACTTATAATCACATTTGCTTTTTAATTCGTGTTCATAAAGCACTTTTTCTCAGAAAATTTCGTCGCCGAATCACAAATAAAATTTTTCCTTGTCAAACCTCCAAATTTTCCTATTCTAAGTTCGAATCAAAAAAAAAATATTAGAAAAAGGTAAACTAACGCGAACGAAAAAGTTTTTATTTAGCTAAACGAATTAAGCAACATGATAATGCTGCACAGCCTTCTAACTTTTGAAAATGACATTAACATATTACATTATAGTCATATTGGCTACGTCGCGTCGCTTAAAATTCCAAAATAAATCCCAAGTGAAAATCATACTCGTCTGTACCTCTTCCATCCTATGCCCTTTTGTCAAATTAAATCTGTTCAGTTCAACCGATAAAGTATAAGAAACAAACAAACTCACATTCGCTGATACCACTTTCCAGTAAGTAAGTAAAATAGCGTTTTAGTCATCTTTAGTGAGTATCAAGTTATTCAATTTGTCTTGTCCGATGGACTGTCGACGACGCGTAGCATAATAATATGAGTCGCTTTGGCATTGGACATGAACCTAATTTGCCTGCTGCGGTTTTCCCATCCCTACTAATATTATAAATGCGAAAGTAACTCTGTCTGTCTGTTACGCTTTCATGCAAAAACTACTGAACGGATTAAGATCAAATTTGGTAGGTAGGTAGAAGAGACACTGGAATAACACATAGGCTACCTATAATTCCACTGCTGAGCACGGGTCTCTGCCCGCGCGTTATAAACTATAATGCACGCGGGCGAAGCCGCGGGCGGAAAGCTAGTCTATTTATAATTTAGGTGTCTTCAAGGCTAGAGTGTATAGGTTCAGACAATTACGCTTCACCATCGGTGATTGTATCACTGCTTACCATCAAATGGGATCGCAGTGAAGCACTAATCTCTATACCACTTATTAAAATAAAGTCGCCACAACGACCTATCTTGGATGTCCCGCATCCATTGAATTCCCGTCGGTTCACATTATAAGAGGCCTTTCGACGCCGCTTTTTTCGGTACTTACGTGGTCACCAATCCAGAACCTTTGGCCCCGTAGATCTGCTTGCAATGTGCCCTGCCCACTACTACTTAATTTTGATGATTCTTCATGCACATAACTACTGCTTTAATTCAAATTATACTAAGATTAATTTAACCTACATCTCATACTTCAAAGTATCTCGTCATTAATGGAAACAAATATAACACCTATAGCTATGTTTAACATCGGTAGGAGCTGGACGGAAGTCTATCAAAATACATACTGGAAAACGAAGCGAAGGTTCGAGAGACAATGTCTCTTGCCAAGAAGACGTACGACGCCGCCGTGAGCAGCGTGTGCGGCGAGCACGCGCGCGTGTGCATGACGCCGGGCGCGCTGGCCGGCCTGCACGACGAGGCCAGCCTGGCCGCACTCACGCTCTTCGACGCCGCCAGAGACGTGGCTGAAGACGACGAAGATGACCAAAGGTCAAAGTTGGAACAGGTGAGGTCACAGAACCAACTTATTTTTTATGTATGACGATATCTGTCCAATATAGGCTGTTAACAAAGTCGCATGTAGAGCTTACATGTTGCAGAGAGGTGACTTTTTCGTCGCTAAAAATTGATATCTCGGCAAAACAAAATAGTTTCAGATGGTTCAACAAAGCCGGTTTAATGTACAAACGCGTGTCTTCATAAAACACACAACAACATACACACCAGCGTTAAAGAGCATTATATGCGGCACATGACCGATTGAAAAATTTTAACGCTTTAAGCGGTATTATTGATAGCTTTCTTTTAAGTACACTGGTTCGAACATACGAACTTCAAACTTGATCACTCTACATTTCGTGCTTTTTTTTAATGTCAAACTTTACCAAGAAGCAAGGGTCATATTATAATTCCCTTTTTTATTATTATGAAAACAATTAAATGAAGTTCAGCTATTACGGTCATTCGTACAAGTGACCGACCATTTTCATTTATGTTTTACTAGTCCTGCCAGCGGTTACGCCCTTATAATATTAAACATTCGCCTTAATAATATTGGTGTGACATGACTCGTTATTCGTGAGAAAAGTCCGCCCTTCAATACGTCCCTCATTTGCACGGTCGCGCTCTATGTAGAACAACACAATGATACACTTCTCCCTTTACCGTAGTTCTGTAACAATAATAATAAATATGACAATATTAAAATTTCAGAGTTTGGAACAAAAGTACGAGTATTTGTGCACCATTAACGACAAGAACAACAAGAACGCTGTGCAGGCCGCGCGCGAGCTCTACGTCACGCGCATGAGGAACGAGATGGACCCGGCCGGCGTCAGCACCGAGAAGCTGGAAGCTCTAAACCAACAGGTCTTCGACGACGCTAAAGAAGTCCTGCACAAGCAGAGGAACCGTCCCACTGGCCAAGAAGATGACCCCTACATGGACCAACTGGTTCAAGTACGTGTAACTGTAATGACTGCAGCCCGAGCCACTGTAGATGCAGCTGCTAAGGCCGCTGCAGCTGCTCAGGCCGCTGCAGCTGAGGCAGCCGCCAGAGCCGCTGCAGCCTCCACGGTAGCTGTAGTTCAAGCCACTTCCGCCACGGTTGCTACAACTGCACACGGTTCAAATAACGTGCTTAAAAACGTCGAGCGATCCGTGCGAAAAGAGATTAAGAGGTTTGGACGAAAGCTGCGATTCTGACTACCCTGGAATTCCAGAGCTTAACAGTATTATTATTTATAAGACACTCTTAACTTTATGTTTTTGGACGTGTTTGTTCTTACGTAAGGTATTTCGGTCAAGAAGATAATCTAAACTTTTGCAACGAACTCGAATGACGCCCTAATATTCCTCTTCTTCAATGTACCTATTTAAGTACTTGCATGAATATTAGGTCTTTACCTATGAAATTGCCGTTCTGCAGTACTGGCCATTTGAAATCAAAATAATTTTTGTTTGGCTAAGAATTCTAATTGCAAATTAATTTTATTTTAAAACATGTTTTTTTTTTTTCAAAAGTAGTCATTTGTTTTTTGATTAGTGTTACATTTTCATCGCATTATAATCTTTTTCGTCATCATGGATACGTTAAAAATTCGAGTAATTATGGAATATGAGTACCGTCGTGGCAGCAACGCGGCACAAGCGGCACGCAACATCAACGACGTTTACGGAGCTAACACTACAAACCAACGCACCACCTGTTATTGGTTTGCTCGCTTCCGTTCTGGAAATTTCGAACAGAAAAATTAACCTCGCGGTTGGCCGAAGACTTTGGTCGACAATGACGAATTAAAGGCGATTGTGGAAGCTGATGATACACAATCTACGGCTGAATTAGCAGCAGCTTTCGAAGTTAGCGTCAAAACAATATTGGTCTATTTGCGTCAAATTGGCAAGGTAAAAAAGCTTGACAAATGGGTGCCCCACGAACTCAATGATCGCCAGCGCGAAGTACGCGTCGAGACGTGCCTTGCACTGCTCAACAGACACACAAATGAAGGAATTTTGAACTGCATTGCGATGCAAAATGGATTCTGTTTGATAACCGCAAGCGCTCAGCAAGTTGGTTGGATCCTGGTTCAGCACCTAAACAATGCCCTAAACGAAAAATTACCCCTAGAAAAGTGATGGTCACGGTTTGGTGGTCTAGCGCCGGTGTGATTCATCACAGCTTCTTACCAAACGGGGTGAGCATTACTGCAGATGTGTACTGTGAAGAGCTGAACACAATGATGGAGAAGCTGGCACATCTCTAACCAGCATTGGTCAATCGATCGTCTCCGCTGCTCCTGCACGACAACGCGCGACCTCATACTGCACAGCAGACGGTCTCCAAGTTGCAAGAACTGGGGTTGGAAGCTCTCCGTCATCCGCCCTACTCACCAGACCATGCGCCTACAGACTACTACTTTTTCCAGAATTTGGATAATTTCTTGGCGGGAAAAAAATTCAATACCCGAGAGGCAGTACAAAATGCCTTTGAAAAATTTGTTGCCTCCCGTCCAGCTGATTTCTTCATCAATAAACTGCCACTGCGTTGGCAAAGATGCATTGATTGCATGGGTGATAACTTCGATTAATACAAATAAAAAATACATGAAAAAAAATCGTTTAATTTTTTTCACACAAAACGGCAATTTCATAGGTAAAGACCTATTATTATTGATATGTTGTTTCTACTAATAAACTATACAGCCTTCTTACTTTCTTTGCCTTCTTAAATATAACCATCCGCTACTCCGTTCATGCAGGCCAACATCCGTGATCTCAAGCTACAAAACAATGTTCATAAATAACATAATATTTACAATGTATCCTCAGTGGCACCACCAAGACGGGAACTCCCATGAGACATCTTACAATCAGTTCGCTCATTAAGCTCTCTAATACCTTGGAGATAGAATCACCTTTACCTACTTACATAACTACAATTAGTTAAAAGATTAACTACCTTCCGGGGGGTTAGCTGCAGTCTGCTGAGGGTTGAACTACGTCTGTCAGCACTGGATCTCACTTTAATTTGCTTCTATCCTTTTCTGACACTTAAAACCGTCATTTGCTAGAGCGAGATAGAGAAGGAGAATGCGATCACGTGGCGGATTCGACGAGGCGGTCGCGGCACCACGTGTAAACGACAGAAGTATATAAAAGTGAGATACGGTTCGGCCAGAAGTAGCTCAACCATAAAAGGTTGAATTTATTTGTTTTGCGCCATTGATATAATTAATGTACTTAGCTAAATGTTTTGTGCCTTTGTAAAACATCCATATTTTTCAATAAATGGTACTTATCTACCCTAATATTTGCGTATTTTTTATTATAAGCCAGTTTTGAAGTATCTACGAGTACTAATTACACCTATCTGAAATCCTGAAGAGAACTGGAGCCTGTTTTTGCTAGCTCGGTTTTGATGAACACTTGATGTTTACGTTTTGTTTACATTAGTACAAAAAGAAACTTTGGTATCCATGATGAATTTTCTAAAACAAACTGAAAATTAGAAATAGTGAAAAATGCCTACGTACTCAAAAGTCTGGATTAAATTTTGATCAAAACTAAAATACTAGGTGTCATTAGACTTTCGAAAAACTAATTTTTACTCTATTCTCTATTTAAATCCAAAAAGTTAGCATGACTTGCATTTTTCAGGAAATCGGAGATTGCTTTGAGGAATTCGACAAGGCGAATAAAAACAGCAAGAAAGTGGCCAAGGAGGCAGCTGAGAACAAGTACAACAACTTCGTGACGTCGGCGTGGGGTCCCCAGATGTGCTGCTTCCACCCGAAGGCGTTGGTGGACTTGCACAATGAGGCTGTGGAAGCCACGCTCCAGCATTGCTTGGAGGATAGAGATGAAGACGACGAGGATGACGAACTCAAGACAGAAATCACTGAGGTAAGTAAACTGCCCTCCCAGATCCTCCATAAGCCTGTTTCCTGATAACCAACAACCTGAGTGTCTTAAGCCAAGAGTGAACAACATAAGCAAACGTGCTGCATCGTCGACCTCATCATCGCTTAGGTACCATCAGGTGAGATAGTGGTCAAATGCGAGCGTATCAATCTGCTCCGAAAACCGGAAGCAACTGTAAAATACTTGTACTAGGTATGCCTTTTAAGTTCAGTCGTTTAAATATTTCCCGCTAATTTGGAATTTAGAGTTGCTCAATTTTCAATTTTTTTTGAATTTAGAATGGCAAAACAATTGAAATAATTAGGATTGATGCAACTATTTATTCACAGGGTCTTTTTGAATCTATTGTCGCGCACAAAAATGAATCTTTGTTGAGTTCGTGCCACTCCGTGGTTTGTGCTATAATTTTTTACAACTTTCGGAGCGGGTAAAATGTTTCGAGGAGTTAAGATCTGTATTTTATGATGAAGCTCCTTGTGCGTGGAAATACTAGTCTTAATGACAAATCTCGTGAAGGACGTCCAAAATCCGCCTTTACTGAAAAAAACATTGTTGCTGTGAGACAAGACTGATACTCCAAGATCGTCATGTGACATATCGGGAGATAGAGGAATTAATAGGCATCTCAGGGACAACCATTAAAAAGATCTTGCATGAGGAGCTCGGTGTGAGAAAGCTAGTTTGCCGATGGATTCCGCATTTGCTTTCCGATAATCATAAAGCGGCCCGCGTCAGATGGAGTAAGAAAACTTTCCAAGGGTTCAAGCGAGAAGAGCCAAATCACGTCTACGACATTATTAGTGGTGACAAATCTTGTATTTATGCCTACGACCCTGATTCCAAAGAGCAATACACAACCTAGGTCTTCCGAGATGAGCCAAAGCCAACTAAAGTTGTTCGCTCTCGAAGCACTTCGAAGAAGATGGTGGCTACGTTCGTGGCGAAAACCGGTCACGTTGCAACTATTGCGCTCGAAGATCGTGGAACGGTTAATGCAGAGTGGTATACCACAATTTTTTTGCTACATGTCATTGCCGGAGTTCGGAAATTTAACCCAAAGCGACGCATCGTCCTACACCATGACAACGCAAGCTCACGTACCGCTGGTAAAACAATTGATTATTTGAAGCAGGAAAACGTAGAAATTTTTGACTATCCCCCATACAGTCCTAACCTAAGCCTTAACACTTTGTGGGAAAAGGTTCCAGTCCAGTGAAGAAGCAGTCGACGCTTTCAAGTCGGCCATTTTGGACATACCGACTTTGGAGTGGTATAAGTGTTTTAAGAACTAGTTCGAGCGAATGGAAAAATGTATAAAACTTCGAGGTGAATACTTTGAAGAACAATAAATAATACTTTAAGGTTCTAGTTGTGTTTTTTTCTTCAAACGACAAAATTAAAAGGCATCCCACGTACCCACAGTATTTTACATGGAGGAAATACCAGTCTGACTTCCACAACATACCAGCTCAGTTACTGGGTTACAACTCAATACCACTGTAGCGATCTCTGTTCGCGGTATTAGAGTTCTCAGCGCGATTGTAACGTATACAGCAGCCCGAAATCAACTATTGACCGGGCAGAACACCCGTCTGGTCGCTGGATCCCTTTTCAATGGAGGTTTGCAGACATTACAACTCATTCCACCTACCTCTACATCACTTAACGAGACTAGCTGTCTGATTAAGGGGATTCTGACCTGCCAATCCGCACAATTGGGGTATAATTACAAGAAGTGTCCTCCTTGGCGGGTTCTCCCTCCTCTAGCTCGTAGCAAAATGGAAACGCCCGACTCTATCAAAGCGTGCTACTAGTTCTTCTAGTTCACTAGATGGCGTACCTTGTTTTGTTGTCAACAATTGCCGATTCCGGAATATTAATAGATAAAAATATCTCCTATTTTGCAGGCACTTGAAAAACGTTTCTTAGAACTGATTACTATCAATGAGTATAACAACGAGAGAGCAGTGGAGCAAGCCGTTTGGCTGTACACCATGAAGATGGGCAAGATCCAGGAGCCACAGCCAGGAAATATTTTCGGACTTATCTTAAAGGGGCTGTTTTCGAAAGAGAAATGGAAGCCTGGCCAAAACCACCACGACGAATGTAAGCGTGAGGCGGTACAAGTGTTCAAGAACCGACGGCGCGGGACCGAGTACCCCGACGACACGTATTACAACAATTTAATTAAGGTATGTTTAATTAACTAACTGATAACCGTGACTCCACCCGCGTATCATTAGTATTTTCCCCCTATGCGTTATTGCTTGTAAAGTTTTATCAAAATCCGTTTTGTAAGCTTTTGTAAAAAACATCTTTTTATCCACATCTTTTTTCCTCTTGACATTTGAAATTGCATCACTATTTTTATTAACATTATATTTTTACTTCCAACATTTTTAACGGTAGAATCTGAATTAGTTTCTTTTTATATCAATTTTTGTAATTCCGCAATTTCAAAACATTATTTGAAATATTATTTAATTTCTTTTCTGTAAAATCAACTCTGTTTTGTTGTAGGTATTTTTTTTATATCGTGTCGTTATCTTATAACGTATATTATATGTTACCTAAGTCTAAGATAACGGCACGATATAAAAAAATAATAATAGGTAATATCCACAAACTTTCACAGTCATATTTTTACTAAGTATTTTCACTGTCTCTGATAGACTAAATTGAATCTTTTGGTTACAGACAGTAGACGCGGCTTATAGGAACCAATAAAGAAGAGTCGATTTTTTTGGGAGTCAAACTGATGGAGGAACGTGCATCACACAAACAACACAAAGCACCAAAAGAACTTCGTGCAATAGAAAATTCAGCCCGCTATAATATGCGGTACACTGTATATTAGATTTTACCAGATATATATCAGATTATTAAGCCATAGAACAACTAACTCTATGCCCTAAAAGATTAAGTTTAAAATTCAACGACTACGTGACGCTCAAATAGTACCTACATTTTGATAAGTGCAGAAAGTTTGTCATTACGACCGATGTGTTATGGAGACGAGATGAGGAATGACAAATTGCACGTTCATCAAACGACGTTTTTCAATACACTTACGAAGAAATACTTTCTCTGAAAATTATGACGCATTTTTGTTAATTTTGCAGTGAAAAAGAATTTCCAAAGTTGCCATAGATTTTAGTTTTAATTTAGATGGCTGCTGCCATCTAAATCTGATATTGTCTGATATTGTGATTAGGGTAAAAATACTTGCTCACAATATTAGGCGGCGGCGGCGTACCATCTAAAGAATTCTCTTCAAATCTTAAATTCAACATTTTTTTTTTCACAAATAACACAAATTATAAAATAATATTTAATAGACTTTTTCCCGTGCTTTATCTTTGCAGGTTGAAAGAGACGCAAAAGTATAAAACCGCTATTAAAACACAGATAATTGTAAATTTACTGATAATAACAATTTATTGTGTAAATAATCTTATTTATTTATGATATTCTGCTCATAAACACAATTTAAACTTTCATTAAATATATTTAAAAAAAAACTGTAAAAACATCCGCCTCTTTGACTAAAAAACAAAAAAATCACCGGTGTCCGTGACGAAATAGGAATAAAAAAGCCCTTATTGTGATAAATAAAAAAAACACGAGGGGGATAAACATGACATGTTTAACCTAATCGAAAGAGCCAGTTTTCAAGTAAGTGTATTAAAAAACATATTTCAGTAAATAGCGATAGATGTTTTTTTTTTTATCTGAGGTTATGAAGTAAAGCAAGACAGATTTCTCTCTACTTGTGCGGAGATATAAAAAACAAAGATTATTTACTTGTGTTCGACCCACCTAATATTCTCAAGATTTTGAATGTAGAGATAAACGGGTCCTTTATATTTAAAATCACAATACTTGTAAGTGATTTGTATCTTTAAGTATAAATATAATAATTATAGCATAATCAGCTAAATGTGTCCACTGCTGGGATTCAGGCTTCCTCTCTAGCAGAGGGGTATTTAGGAAAAATATATTTAGTTAATAAATTTTTATCAGTTTTCATATATTTTTAATTTACATAATTATCCAAAATGACTGAATTCCTCCGCCTCTGCTTATCCCCTTATAAAGTATGCATTGTATATGTTACGGCTAATAGTCGAAGAGTGGCTACACCTAGTTTTAGCCGGCTACAACTAGGTTTTTTTTTTCGGAGAGAAAAATCATCCAATGACAACCCCCGCTGGGTGGAGCGGAAAATAGTGTCAGACTCTTACTGACTAAAAACCCACCCCGTTCCTTCTAGCCTTCATACCGGGGCTCGAGTTCCTTTCGGATAACTCTGGCCCCAGTAGGCTTCGACCCAGCTGGGTCGATTGGTTCGACCCCTCCTGGCTACAACTAGGTGCCAGTGCACACCGGTGGTTTTAAACTTAGGTTATAGGTTATATCCCATTTATCATCGACTAGAACTAGGTTTGCATTGCAGTTAAGCATTTGGTTTTGTTTTGAGAAACTGTTCAGTTTCCATTATCTGGCACTCTAAGCACAAGTTAAATCGCCAAAGTTCATCGAAAACACTTCCTTGGTAAAAAAGCATAATTGAAAAAAAAAACTGAGTGGTAGCTAGCTTAAAAGGAACAAATTGTAAAAAAAAACAAGATGTTATTGTAATCAAAACGCATTTAATATTTAGAACATCATGCTAATTTAAAGTTTTTTTTTTTACAAAACAAAACTTCTTCTAAACTGCAATAAAGCATATTTTAATCCACATTGCGCTATCATGTCTAATAAAAGTACAAATTCTTGTTTCTGGTTAGCTTAAGCCGAAATACCTACTTATGTAAATGTAAAATAGTGTTCATTTTTCTATTTGTTACTTATAAATGTTGCTATTTTAAAATTAACTTTAAGTAGACTCGTAAATTAGGTAAGTTTAGCTTGGCAACACAGAGTTAGACGCTGTGAACTGGATATGTTTGTAATGTAGCCAGTACTTGTAGGTAACAAGAAATCTGATGAACTGGATGTGATTCACAAGCAGCGTTTATTGTCATTCATTTATTTTGATCAATTTACTGTTTTTCAGCCAAAGAGTGACCCTCGTATTTTTAAACTTTATTTTGCCAAAAAGTAAACACATAAACCAAAATACAGACACACATCACACTGTACCTACGTTGAACCAACTAAGTATAGTGAACCTCTGCGCATGTATGGCTTATTTCATCATTCATAAAGACAACAATATATTTATAAAAATTCATAAAAATTAACTTATATCTAGCAACATTTATAAATACAAAATATTTAGGTAATAATATATGTCTTCCCGACACCTAAACGGAATAAAAATTGAGCTCTAATTTCGGTAAGTCGATATAAAATTAGTGGTAGGTATATCCTCCGCACCATCGCGTGTTTTTTCACAAATATGTATGTCAGACGTCACTGATCACAGGCAAATGCGAACAAAATAATAAGTTCAAAGTATTGTTCAAACTGGGGCGAACGGGAGAGGGAAGGAGCAAGCTGTTTCCATACAAGATATTTGCAGCCCGTGCCCAGTTCGCCTCCGCTTGAACAGTTCTATAAACATCAGCATTTGACAATGATTTTACAAGGCTAATCACAGCAGTATTTCGACACATCACAATCCCGAGTTTTATCAACACGGCAGTCACTTTACAATCACTTTTCGGAAGCTTTATTAACAATTAACAGTCATTTGGTATATTTTATGCGTTACATAGTATATATTACAGTTTTATCATAATAACAATAGTTTAAAATAAAATTAATAAAATTGAATGTAATAATTCAAATAAATTAGAACTAAATATGTGTTAAATTCTAGGCAAAGCGTTTTATCTACATTAAGAATAACACCAAAACATTGAATTATTCAATTACAGATATTATCTGGTATTTGAAAAACTCGTAGAAAATTATTGAAATTTAAATTAAAATGCAAAACATTTCCTTTGCCAAAACATAGTTACTAAAAATACTGAAACGTTCACAAGTTGTGCTTAAAAATAATAAACGAGAGCGTTATTATAACATTTTATTATGAAATTCCTTACATATAAAAATTATCAAATGAGTTTCTAAAGTTAAACTCGTTTGTTGAATGAACGTAGGCTAGCCAACTCTATCGCCGCATAGACAATCAGAGAACTTAATTGTCAAGCAAGACATACTGTTTGTATTTCAAATTGTCGTGCAAGTGACATAATATTATGAATTATGAAAGTTATGATTTGATTATCCAGACAATTTAATGTGCTTATCAATCAAGTTCCGTGACTGTACAGAGAGGCGGGACATTTCATACCATTCGAAAATGCTGATATAATTATATATTTTAAGTCCTGAAGTAAACTTTTAAATACCTTAACATATTTATGGTGTTATTTGTTGATATTGTATCGCGCCAATCAAAATAAATAGGCAGGTATTCCATATCCAAATGCTCTAAATTATTATAATTTTACAAAAAATATGAAATACATCAGTAGATGCTTGATATGATAAAAATAATAAATTTCCAATAGAAAATGAAGTAGGAAACATTTGCAAATGCACTTTGCAGTTACAGAGGCCTTAGAAAATTTTGCTGTTTTAATTATGACGCTTTTTTTTAAGATATTCTACTAGTGAGCTGTATTGCTTATTTCTCATTATCTTTACAAGCAGATATACAAATCCGCCGAGCACCTACATTCATTGATGTCTAGGTAATTCATAATTCTGGCAGTGAGTTTATTTATGCAGTGTATCATGGTGATACAAAATACCATTTTTTTTCCAAACCACTAAATAAGTTTATTTAAATAAACTATGTACAATAGAAATCAGAATTCGGACTTGGTACAATTTTTATAATTCATTTACCTATGATGATGAGATTTTAATAAATAGATACTTTAATATCAAACCGGCCCATTCTGGTTTGAACCTTCGAATAAATTGGATCCTCGGTCTCTGGCGTAGATGTATCCCATGATTTGAGGTCGGATTTCTTCGCCAGACGTATCTGTGCTGGGCAGTCGAGGCATACGAACAGACTCAAGTGGATATCGGCAATCACGAAAACCATCTCTAATAAAAATTGACCCAGTCCTAAGAAATCAAGGAAAAAAAGTAAATTTTGTTAAGCCAATCGTCACGTTAAATTTCATCAGGCTTTACATACATACAGATACAGACCTTATAGTAGATCGCACATTAATGGTAAAACGACCAGTATAAGGTGGTCCCACATTCTATAGATACTCCGTGGTTAGCAAGTCCAACTGAAGGTCAAACTGTTACCACCAGTGTGCGATCGACTTTACAATAGTCTGCTATCAATGCTGAACTGTTCTTGGGTATGACTATCGATTCTAAACTGCAGTGGGGCGCTCATATTAGAACTCTCTCGGGAAGATTAAGCTCAGCTGCATATGCAGTTAGAAAAATAAGGCAATTGACAGATGTAGCTACGGCTAGGTTGGTTTACTATGCTTATTTTCACAGTATTATGTCTTATGGCATTTTATTGTGGGGATCTGCAGCTGATGTGGACTCAATTTTCATATTGCAAAAGAGAGCTATCCGGGCTATTTATAGGATGGGTCCTCGCGAGTCCCTCAGAAATAAATTCAAAGAAATCGATATTCTGACTCTGCCTTCTCTTTATATCTTGGAATGCATTTTGTATGTTCGTAAAAACTTAGGACTCTTTAAAATTAGAAGCGATTTCCACAACAAAAATACACGTAGTAAACACGAAATTGTATTACCCAAATGGAGATTAGCTAAGACCAGCAAGTCATTCCTAGTTAATAGCATACGTTTTTACAACAAGCTACCAAAGGCGGTAACTGAACTTAGTGAGGGAAAATTCAAAACGCATATTAAGCGTGTCTTAACCAAAAAAGCATATTACAAGGTTAAAGACTATGTCGAAGACACGCTTGTTTGGCAATGACTACCTCTGCACATGTGGCTCCCTGGTAACTCACCAATATTGTGTCTGTTAACTGCTCCACCTCTGTTTTAATATATATACATTTTTTATTTGTATTTTTTTTTCTATAGGACATTGCTTTTGCAATAAGTATTTTTTTTTTAATTTTTGAGACTTCAACTACCTTAAACTCGTTGATAATTTATTTTGTTATCAATTTATTGATAGTTGCAATTATCTATATTTCTATTGCTTTTTTTTTTATATAGCCTCTTTTTCGTTTTGTAATGTGAATGTGAGAACACTGTATACCTTACAAACCTTTAGATTACTTCCTATTTAAATTACTTTTTTATTTGAATTACTTTTTTTATTTTTTGCTTTTGTGTACAGTATTGATATGCACTGTTCTTACATACTATCATATTGTAACACCTACCACTTTTTTTAAAAGAGTAACCATGGAGTTTCTTGCCGGTTCTTCTCCATAGGAAACGACCAATTTGGAACCGTGCACTAGCTTCTGACGTTTTATAAGTGCCTATGTAGGCCTATGTGAAATAAAATATTTTGACTTTGACTTTGACTTTGACTTTGAACATAAGCTCAAAGTCAAAGAACATGTCATTTTGAGCTAGAAAATGAAGCTTAAGTAGTTACTATGATTTGTCATTATCACAGATACATCCTTTCTATTTCATGACATTGAAGTTCTCATTCTATTTGCGTGTTTGTAAAGATTTTTATTTAAGCGTATGCAGTGACACTTATCTACAAAAAGACTGCTAAAATGGTAGATAAAGTAGATATTTGATGAAGCAACTTGACAGACGCGCACGAAGTCAATCACAACTCAATGACAAACACAACAACAAAACGAGCGTTAAACGTTTTATTCCAGTCTTTCCTCTGCCGATATATCGTTAAATCTTTGAAATGTCATAGGAACGTTTTGAGAGACTTACCTAATCACAAAGATAGAATAAAAACCGCGACATTTATGTACTATGTTTGAGGCGCGTATTGGAACAAAACTACCAGACTTGTAGATCATCTAACTTAAATTTAAATTCGAATTGTGCCATTAATGTTCCAATAGTCTATTACAAAATTCTCACTATACTGCGCACCTTAAATCCGTAGTACATAGATGTAGCAGCGTCACATTAAAGTCACATGCCATTTCTAAATGTTGCGCGTTTCTTAAAACAATTCTCTCATTTTTTTTATTTAAATAAAAAAATACATACGTAAAAATATTTGGATAGAATGCATCGATAGTGTGTCGGTATCGATACGTGCGTGAAAGCGGTGCGGGGTGAAGTGCGCGCAGGGTTCAGCACACGCAGCCGCTCTCGTTGCCTTCCTGCTCCGAGCCCATGGGCGACTGCGTCTGGAGATCCACGGCTGTACCACGAGTCAAGGATATCATCTACACTCGTTACCTGCCAGACACTTTCAACCTACTCGCAACGTCACTTATTTCAATTAAGAACGCTAAAGGATTTTTGGCTCGTAGGTGCAATCTGAACTAACGCCACCATTTTGTTTTTTTTATTCGATTTATGTCCAAAATACATTTTAGACATAAACACAAATGATTATTATCAACGATGTGACACTTCGTAAGACACACGGCAACATTTCGTGGTTTCCGATGTCATTCCAGCATACACAGGAGAAAAAATCAGCTGGTTAGTACATTTACATAGACAAAAAGTCTACAAAATAAGTCAAAGACCCGCGCTTCTAGTGTTAAAGTTATATACTGGTTTGGTTTAATATCTATACCTATTTCTACGTAAAGTCAGGGAAAAGGGTAAATAATTGCATAGCAATTTGATATCATTTGTGTATCATAAATTAATCACTGCTTAATGGTTTCTATCTATCACCATCTTTTTTTTTTTAATTGCTTAAACAGTTTGCTAATCTGCGCTATATTCTTTTCCTTCACTGTAAAATAGGCCCAACTCTTTCTTCTTTTTATCAATTTAAGGAATAACATCACTGCTTAACATCAGGTGGGATCGCAGTCAAGGACTAGTTTATATCAATTAAAAAACAAATGGTAAGTAGGTACTATTTTTCAGGGTTCCTCTTTTCATTGGTTGGTTTGATTATTAAGTTAAAGTTTTTAACTTCAGGATATTTAATATATTCTATAATGTTTTGTGAATAAAATTGTGGCACAGTATTATTTTTAAATCCAGTGTGTTTATACGTTTATATTAGGGGATCTACGAGTAAATATCAAAAACTATTTGTAGAAAATAAACAAAAGTTTAGTGTTTTAAATATTTTATTCAAAATAAACCAGCGTGATATGGATATTTACAATTTCAAGACAAATATAAGAGCCGTGTGATGCACTCACTATTTCATAATTTTAGAACCATCTTGACTTATAAAAACTCTTATCACTCGAAATATTTCTATCCTACTACTCCATAACAGGGTGACGATTTAAATTTTTTGTATTAGTTATAACCTCAGTTAATTCGAATTAAATAATTTGATCCCAAACTTAAAATTTTTAGTCATTATTACAAATTTAATTAGACATAAACATTGAGTGCACCCACGACCACGACAGGATGAGCTTGTTCCTACGTGTGACACTGAGTATGGTATAGGTGTAACTAGAATCATTCCGACTGTATACGTAGACTTAAAAACCTGTAAAAGTATTACAATTGCATTTGGACCAATTTGGACTTATAAAAATGTCAAAAAACAAGTTTCAAATTAAACTTTACAACTACCCTACAACTAAAATAATCCTGATTAGTAAATAAAAATTTTATTTATTAATTGATAAATTATAAATGAAATAATTTTACAATATACAGTCGAAATTTCATGTCCTTCAATTAAACAGCTGCATAAGTAAATTAGTACAAAAAAAAAATATTGCACCTAAAATAATTTATAAAAATAATTTATAATAATTATAAATAAGCATTAAAGTTATTAAATATCCTTTACGAGGCCAAACGTTATTAAAAATTATTGTATATTGCTAATATGTATTGATTATATCATAAACAAAGCACATTGGAATGATACATTTATAAAATAGTGTTAAACTTTATCTATAGGTTCCTCGATCTCGACAACGAAAGCCAGCAGAAAATCTCACTAAAATCGTTTTAGATATAAGAATCATTATGTTTATGCACTTAAGCACTAAGTAAATAAATAATACTAATGTACAGAGACCGCGGGACTCCCAATCCTCTAATAATAATAATAAAAAAAAACTTATTGTCTATCTCCATCAAAGAAGTCCCACGATTTTCAATCGTCTGACATCTTTACATATAGACAATGATCAATAAGTTTCTGATCAAAATATTAGGAACCGTGATTTACAAGAGAAAAGTGGAGTCTCGTAGCCACACGCTATGTACAAAATACAGAGCAGCTCTTAATAACCTGTTAGGGTTAATAGGTGGACGTCAAACAAACACCGTTTTAAAGACTCCAATTATTAGAATTTAAAGGCCTTTTTCTCAACAATCTAGTCTTTTGAGTCTCTATTTAAGCGGAAGTGCGATGAGAGCTTCCAAACGCACCTTTTCAGTTATTATTGAAATCCATAAAACCATGTTTCTTTAGGCGTCTACCTAATAACTCTAACTGTGTAATAAAATTAAATTGAGACGCGTAACCGTAACTTTACGACAACGTGTTCCATCACCAAAGTGTCGCCGTCCTGAGAAAACTCGATTGCAACGTGTAACATTAAATGCGCAAAACCTTAGACATCCCAAATGATTTTTAATTCGGTGAGAAAAAAAATTATTAGGTTTTATGTGCAGTTTTAGTTGGTTTAAAATTCATATCTGCATCGAAATAAGAATTTTTATCTACTGACTACAACCATTTGTGTTTGTTTAGCTATTTAGGCGTGTTTGTGCACGTGATTGCTTGACCTATCAATAAATAGACAGAGCAACATTTTTAATGAAGACTTTTTAGAAAAATGTAACCCATACTAAAAAGTGATTTAATTGACGCGTTATTCTGATCGAACTATTTTCAGGGTTTGCGCATTTATAGTTACACGTTGTATATGTATATCCATAATGTGATTTGAATACCAATCTCTATTTGGAATTTCACGTTTACTGTCGTTATTCAAAAATTTGTTTTTTTTTTTTGTTTTATCAATGTTCAAACAATTTACTAAAAAGCTCCGTAAACTAACTAAGAACTGAACAACCGGGTCTCAAAACTTTCGAAGCCAAGGAGACCCAGCATATGGGTCGTACAATAATTTAAAAATCGGTTATTAGGCTTACGTAAAACGTTGATTCGGGAGGCGGGTTCTGGATTAGATGTGTCACCAATATTCACACTTTTCGGCAATATTGCCGGCAACGGCACATCTCTATTCGGGACACACGATCGAATATAGTAAGACCCAAATATAGTGAACACCGACACCAAAAGTGGTAAAACGATAATCTAAATCGATATAAAAATGGGAAATCTAAATTTAACCAAAATTAAATAAATACATTTGTCTCTCAAATCAAACGCTGTTTTCGGTGGAGGGCGTTATGAACTTTGACGTCAAAGACTACGTCAGACTTCTCTTTCTTATTTGCAGTTTTGAATCTCTATAATTTCGTTGTTGATGAATATATTTTGGAAATTGTTTCATGTTTGTTTATTAAAGGTAAAAATTATTTAATTTAGCGTTTTTAAGTTTAGTTTAGTTCGTAAAATGAATCGCGTTAAGAACTCGTGGTAGGGGAAACACTTCAGTGACGTCACATTAAATAAAGTTACGTTTACAAACACCTCTTCTTTCAATCCCAATAAACAATATAATTCTCTCAGTAACAATATTGTTGTCAGTACAGTATCGCATAAGAAGTTCTGCTCACTACCCAAACTAGTTGAAGCTTTATGGTGATAATAGAGGGCGTGCATGCAGTCTCAGTCTCATACGAACTTAAATATAAACAAACTCGCTTACAATATTATATTTATATTAGTATGCAAGGGACTTTAATTCATTGTCAATTTTTCAAAGGATGATATTACACAATGGGTATGTATTATTTTTATTATGGGACCAAAACGCTAAATACCGTTAGTAACGTTTCGTATATAACGCCTCCAGTTGGCCACGCCTCAGATTCCTTTGTTCTGACGTCATCTCAACGCTCAGTCACGTGGTTCAGAGCAAAGGAATCGGAGGCGTGGTCAACTCAAGGCGTTCGACACAAGAAACGAAACGGTTGTAAATTGGCTAGGAGGGTAGTTGTTACATTTTGCCGGCTCATGCCAATAGCCGTTTCCTTCTCGCTAATATGCCAAATTTGACACTCTCTCATCATCACTTTCACCCACTGAAAGATTACCAATGAATTAAAAATCGCCCAGCATTATCAAAGGGATAAAATATTTGAGGGAATTTAATTTCCACTTTCTGTGCAACGAATACCAGGAAATATAAATTTATTTTAGCAGTTTATTAAAACTTGATACTAGAAAGATTGGACCTGCAATGCTATGAAAAAGTCACCAGCTCATTACAGCACTCCGCATGCTTTTTATGTTAAAACGAAGCGCAGAGCGTGAGTAAATAAATCCCCACATAAGTACTCATTTTCCTAGTTGCGGCTATTACATAGTGCTTTTGTGTAAATGCGTAGTCAAGGTAGCACGTTGCTGTCTTAGATAGACTTTTGATTCACAAGAGATTGACCAGTCGTCCAGTGTGACCGCAGGTGAGAGAAAAACCATCGAATTGAATTTAAAACAAAATTGAACTGTGTCACGACAGGTTCTACTCGTTGAGTGACTTCATACTAGCGCTCACAAGGGCCTCACTTGAGACAAGACTTCTTAGACAAAACTCTTTTGTCTAAGACCCGGGGCTCTAGGGCTGTTGATAAAATATCGATATATCGATATTTTTTTCGAATTTATTTTATCGGCTGTC
Organism: Mythimna lalbum; assembly: GCA_949319445.1. NCBI lineage: Eukaryota > Metazoa > Arthropoda > Insecta > Lepidoptera > Noctuidae > Mythimna > Mythimna lalbum. Next base: position 27,531,442 of record OX439345.1, on the reverse strand, counting down.
TTAAAAAGCAATTGTAAGTCGGCTCAAAAATAATTTACTCAATTTATAGTTCATGATATTTACTAAACAAATTAAATTATAAATGTATGAAAATGTAGCGTTCTCAGTAATTTTTCTTCAATTTTAATAAAACATTTATCCGTATCAATATTTCTCAAGAGGTTAAAAATACATGTTTATATGTTCAGCTGTTTGAGTACTGCGATATATTATCAACAGCCCTATCGCCCCGTGTCGTATTATCTCAAGTGAACACAGGCCCTAAGACGATAGGCCAATATTTCCTACTGATAACTAAATCGTAACACTTCAAGGCGGGTTGCACCATTCCACATCACAACGCACACGTAAAATATGGCACTAACGAGCGTCAATGCACAAGAAGCTTTGCTACAACCGCTAACCATCATTACTTAAACTGTCGACCCCGGTGCAACCGACCCTTCTCACAAAATTATGGCATTGTCAGATTTAGTTACAACTCTGAAAGGTCTATATAAGACAGTTGGCAGTTACATATAAACATTATGCCTTAATTCGTTATAATTTGAAAACTAGTTGAATGTACATTAAATCTAATATCACTGTAGACAAACACACAAAAGCACGCTAGCACGTATCAGATCGGTTCTAACACTCGGTCGCTTGCCCGGCGCACCTCTACTGGCTGCGGCGTATAACATCCGACCTTACTTTCGTACCATCGACATTATTATAGAGAAATTGAAGTCAATTCACTGTTGATTTGAATTTTATTTTCATTTCGACTAACGATTTAAAAATGGAACTATATTTGTCTGTGGTCGAATGTCAATGCCGCGATTTGCGATCAGTAAAGTATCGGAAGATATTCGGCGCAGCGCGTCGGTGGGTGCGGTGCCGGACGCGCGCGGGGCGGGGTCCGACGGGCCGGCGCGCCCACTAGCACGCACAGCCGCTGTCCGGCTCCTTGTTGTCTCCGGGCGCTTGCCTCAGAATCACCTCGTGCACTGTACAATCACATTAAGGAAAATAAAATGGTACTAAGATACAGAACGAAGACAAAGGTGTCGGCAAACTGGAGAAACTTCACTCAAACTATACATGTAATAATTGATGATTGACTTTGATTGATTTGAACTAGCAACCCACGACTGCGTATTGACAAAATATCAAGATTTATTTATTTTAATTCTCTAAATGATAGTGAAATCATTCAAAGAAGTTGCGTTTTTTAGAAGAACAGCTCATCAAATTGACAAGAAAAGTGACTACGTTTTATATTAAATTATTATTATATAGAAATAACTATAATTATAATCTATTACAGACATTCAAATTGGGACGGATATTAGAAATCTTTGAAATTTTTGGATTATCTACACTATAACATACGTGTATTATATACACATAAACCTTCTTCAAGAATTACTATGTCTATTTGTGAAAACTGTATGCGAATATTCCGAATATTTAGAGTTCATCACGTATACAGACAGAAAGACGCGGTGGTGGACTTATCCCCCCTATTTCTGATTTAATTGAAGTTCAGCATTTCTCAAATTCTACTATAGTTTGAAAACTTGCAAAATTAAGCATTTACGCTTTTAACTCCATATATCACACTCGCGTTTAAAGTAGAACTACACTGCTCACACGTGTGCCACACATGCCGATGTGGGCGCGTCGGTCTCCATACATTTTATATGGAAACTAGACTTTTAGAGGTCACTTGATACACGCCACGCGATGTCGTTCTGCGTACAAGTCAGGCGTGTTACACGTGTGCGTCGGTCTAATGTAGTTCTAGCTTTATTCTACCGTGGTCGCTCATACTCGACCAAATACTCCATCTCGTCAGCTCTTCTGTCATCTATGGGCATTGAAGAACTAAACGAGGTGGAGAACCAAATCGCAAATACATTACAACGCAAGCGAATCAAGGTTTAAGTAGGGAGTGTTTGAGACGTTCTAAACTCAAAATATTCAATTCAAAAACCCGTCTTAGTTTTATAATACGTAAGGATACTCACTAAGCAATCACTATACAATATTTTTTTTTAATACATACGAAACCTGAATATAGTTTATTCAAAATCAGTAACTGAATCGATTCCAATAGTTTTTACACCATATTATATTTTTTGACAAAAATATTTAAAAAGATCATAAGTTGGACACCACCGACATTGAGTACAACACTAATCACGGCAGGTCATAGCGGGCATGAGGGCACAGCCTCCAGCGCACAGCTGGGTGCAAGTGCAAAACCACCCTTCAGTCGGCTGGATGGCCCGGTGACTATGTATTTTTGCTGACATAAAATGCTTATAATTCTGTGATTTTTCATAATACAGTTATGAAATGTACATAGATTCTTTACGTTAAAATACTAGACACGTGTATCGGGTTTCGCAGTTACTAAAACTAATGTTGTATAGACTTCTAGTTAAATCCCTAATCGCTTCACAATCATACCTGTACCTCATAAATCACTCACATTATTATCGATTAGATACATCATATGAAAATTGTTCCTTATCGACGTTACTAGGTAATGCTTTCAAAAATTTCGATAAAAAATTAATAACGATTAATCATTCTAGAATAAACGAAAATGTTACAAATTTTGTGACAGTAGTTGTCCTGTGTTGTCTTATGGGTGCCATATTTTCCGTGCTAGGTTTAGACCGAGAACTAGATCAAGCCTAATCTACAAGGTGTAAGGGACAACCCTCCGCAAACTTTAAGGGCTTGCTCGGTAGACTAAACTGAACAACCTTCCACTAGATTTCTTTTCAGGAAACGAAAAAAAAATCAGCCTCACCATACAAAATTATAAACTTGATTAGACAGTTTGTATGGAGATTTTTTTTTCGGTTCCTGAAAAATTTTTTGTGTAAGGTTGTTCAGTTTCGTCTACTGGGCAAACCCTTAAAGTTTGCGGAGGGCTGTCCCTTATAACTTGTATTAACATCTCATTGCGTTAAAATAGATACAGCAGTTTAAAATTGTACCAAGGTAACAAATATTTAAGCTAGAACTACATTATAGCGACGCACACGTGTAACACGCCTGATTTGTACGTAGAACGACGTCGCGTGGCGTGGAACAAGTGTAGCTCTACAAGTCTAGTTTCCATATAAAATGTATGGAGACCGACGCGCCCAGATCGGCGTGGCGTGGCACACGTGTTAGCAGTTTTAAATATAACATTTTACATCTTTATACGGATTTGCTAAATTTGGATAAATAAATATCTAGTTTTACATTTAACCAAAATATATCTCTCAATCATCGAGTTATCCGTAAATCGCTGTTTCGTGTAATCGTGGTTTTTTTTTTAATTATTATTGACAGACTCGCGCTTGACCACTATCTCACATGATGGTAAGCGATTATGTGGTCGACCATGGAGTACGCTTGCCTAGAAATAACCTACTCACTCCTGTCTGTTCAACCGACTTTGCCTTTTAATGCGTTAGTGGCATGATATATAGTGCCTGCAATAATACTTGGTATTGTAACTACTTTTTTGCTTTTAATGCCATCCTTATGCCTACGGAATAGAAGTCAAAATCGGGTGAACGGACAGTAAAAAAGGTTTGTTTAAATGTGTAATCTTATTGCGATTGTAGTATAGGTTGTTGATTATAAACTTGAGAACCTGTGCTGACGTCAGTTACAGCTATCTAAAGCAATAATCTGCTTTTGCATAAGTAGTAAAAAAGTCCCTTTCAGTGTCTGTCTGTTTATCCGTTAACTCCTAAACCACACAACAGTTTTTCACTAATAGAAAGGGCAATACACGGCTATCGTATCGATAGTGTTACACAATTTTTAAATTTATTTTTAAGATTTACTCTAAAAATGTTGTACCGATTATGATGAAATTTTTCACTAAAAGAAGACTGTATTCTCGCGGAGTGCCATCGACTATTTTATCTTAGAAAAACACATGTATCTAGTGGGATTGGCCACAAAGAAAAAAAAGCTAATTATTCCATGTCTTCTGTGAGTTTCTCCATGAAGCTTACCGACACCTGTACGCTTGTATTTCATGAGTACATTGCTTCGTTTGTAATTCGGCAGGAGAATCAAATAACAAAAGAAAAAACATTTCTAATCTTAAAGGACTTAAATGCTGAAACTACGGCCGAGATTAAAAACCAAGTCAACGGACTTCCAGGCCTGTATATACCATAAATCAATAAAAACATTTTAAACTAAACGAATTATAAAAAAATCATGCCATTTCTATCTATTGTTTAAAGAAGATAGAGACAGCATGTTTTATACACGTTTACCTACAAATGAATTTAGAAATTCCTGGTACATTCCGGCCGGAAGAAAAAATATACTCAAGAAGATTACAACAGGAAGTTGTTTACTTAGAAACAATGTCATGTGAAGTCAGTTCACATAAAGAGAATATAGTTAAACACCATTTGTCCGGACCATGCATTCGACATGCGGTTTCTAAGTAAGAAAACTAATGTTTTTTGTCATTGAGTAACCCTAGGAAGCGCAAATAATAAAAAACATAGCAACAACTCATAGATATTAAGCAGGACATCGTTATTGTCATTATAAAGCATAGTACAGTCGGCAACTTACTAAAATATCCCATGTAAAAAAAATAACATAATACATTAGCAAGTCACTCTTCAAAATAAAGTCTGATTTTTATTATTTTTCTGTTTGGTCAATATTGTCACGTTTTTCTTTACGACGATTTACTTTTAGTAAGTAGATAAATATATCAACGTCCGGAAGCTTGTGTCACTTTTATTGATCCTCGAGAGAGATCAGAAAATCCATCACAAAAAAGTCCCCCTCACTTCGAACACTAATGTTGCCGACTGTACATCGTTAATATCAATAAGCATGGTTAAAAAGCGATGTTAATTTGAATAAATAGAAATGTAATAAATATAAAAAACCTATTCACAATATGCACTGTTTCTTATTGGTTCTAGTTGATATTTTACAGAAACATATGCATGTGAACAGACTTGGCCAGAAATTACATCATTTACAGATACTTAACTCAATATTAAAAGTAGCATTCGCAACAAACGCGGTCATGAAACACAAGAGCGAGACAGCACGCGATTAAGCTTAGATTCACATTATTGTGTTAGGCCTACTGTCCATAGACACGTAGCTTCATAGATGGGTATTCGTAATTATACGGCAAAACGGCAACGTCGTGCCATCGTGTCGATGCAGCTTCGTCGACAGTTTCATAGTTTAGTATGAAAGCTGTGGCGTACGCCAAGCGTATAATGACGAATACGCATCTATGAAGCTGCGCGACCGTGGCCAGTAGGGCTTAGGATGTCATATTGCAAGATACAGCAATCAAAGGTAACTGTGAAAGCTTACGCTACATTATAACCAGTTTTTGTAACCAATAGACAGCATCACACCACACAACACAATAATGTGACACCGGCTTATAACTCGCTGTCCTGCTCGCACGTTTTGTGACCACAACTGCCGCGAGTATTGTTGATCAATATAGAAGAAATTCTCTCAATTTCTTTTAAAATATTTGTAAAGTAAGTAAAATACGGCTTAACTGAGCGATGGTATAGACAAGTAGATGGATACAGGTACAGGTATAGACACAGAATATTAGTAACGTTAAGTTTACTTACAACACAGACGTTAGACTGTTATAACCACCACCGTAACACAGACTCGTCCGGAACACGTCACTTGTTTGTGGAATGTTTGTAAACGGTATGTGAAATCAGCTGAGCAAATTTTATGTGGATAAAACGAACTTTTTTTTTATTGGTCAACTTTTGTTCTTCATTTCAATAAAACTATTTGTCTAACTGTTGCTTACTCTATGGACTAGGCTAAGGATGGAGCTCCGAATTGAATATTTTGAATTAAGAACGTGTCAAACCCTACCTAAATGCCAAATTTTGACAAGCTTTCAAGCTAAAAAGTTTGAGAAATACTCAATTTCAAATGCTTAAATCAGAAATTCAGATATAGATTTTATTTTAATCACAATGTAGAAATTTTGGCAACATATTCTAGGTGCATTACCCAAGTTTTTTTTTTTAAACACTCATAAATACCGTAACTAGTAATGTAGCAATCTACTGTTTAAAGTATATTGACATATTGACGTACCTACACAGAAGCGCAGCTGATTCCACACATTTGTACCAATGAATTCCATTAAAATAATCCGCCAATGTCCTGCCGTTTCGAAACAAAAACATATGTCTAGCAATTAAATGGTCCGTGTACACACTAAATATATTATACTTAAATATGTCATATATACGTGCGTGTATGAACGAGCGTGGAGATCGGAGTGAGTTAAAAAACATTAGTTCTTCTGCGTTGGCCAAATGTTGGCTCAATGTTGGGCTTGGGTTAACTTGGCATCTCGAATCAGGTAAGTATATTTTTTTTTTATTAATAGCCGCGTGTTTTAGTGTCCGCGAATATTCTTGTA